>PVKN010042139.1:0-10433 GCA_004027915.1 Capromys pilorides
AGCAGCGCTGTGCCTCGCATCACTGGTGGCTGGCTTGCTGGAGGTGGGACCTTGCTCTATGGAAGGCAAACAAATCACGTTGCAGGTGTGGGGCCAACAGTCTGTCAGAGGCTGGGCCCTGGACAGGAAGCTGGAGAAGCTCAACTATGCCATGTAAGCTCAGCTCCCACAGACACTGAATGCCATGCTGAAAGCTTTGGGAAGGTTCCTGAACTATTCAAGAAAGCCAACATCACCGTGGGAGAAGGTAGGGTTTCTTCATTCAGATGCACCCTGGCTAAACCTCACCTAAAGTGGGTGAGCATCACTGGGCTCCTATTCAGCATCAGCAATGTCAGCTATGACTTTCATGGCGTCTCAGCTAATGGTCTTAGCAGTCTTTTGAGGTACGAATGTTAATCTCTAACTGGAGCACTGGAAGATACCATGATTGCCCCTACTCTTGAGCTTTTCCTGAGTTTGTGTTTGCTGAGTCCCTTTGCAGCCTCTCCCATTGGCAGACTTCCCTACTCCTTACACTTTCATTGGTCATGCACCCTGCACTGCCCATGAGAACAAGGGTGTTGGGTGGATCTACACCTCACAGGCTGCTTGGCTTCTTTCTGCCCTGACCTTCTGCCGCCACCACTGAAGACTACTTCCACAGCCAGCAGGAGGCCCACCTGGGTCTACCGTACCAGCCCCCTATACCCACTCTGCTAGGGTGCTATCCTCCAATTAGGGTCCCTGCCTGAATTATTGGTGCTCATCAGCCTGGCTGTGGTTAACTGATACTCAGAAATAGCCAAGCCCACCTCCTGGCATTCTAGGGAGACCCCAAGCAGTGCTGGTGAGTTTCCCTCAAGCAGAATCCATCACCCAGTCCCCGCATGGCATTCTCAGCACCCTGGACCAGCGGCTTTCCTGCTGCTGACCTGCTCTGTTGCTGATCTCTCCATCCTGCCCTTCATCAAGGTCCAGATCGAGTTCATCTCCTGAGCCAACCTTCTGGGTGGTTATCATTCTCGTAGTTTTCCCATGTCTAATTTCTAATGATTCTTTTTTTTTTTTTCTGTACCTGGAATTGAACTTCCATATCATCTCCTGCAGCGACCCTTCAACTAGTTTCCACTGAGAAGTTGAAGACTCTGGGGAGATGCTGGGTGGTGACAGTTATACAGTAACGTGAGTGTATTTCATGCCGTTTCTTAAGTGACCAAAATGGGGCATTTTAGAGTACCTATCTTTTACCACAATTTCAAAAACAGCAACACTATGGGGCACCTGGGAAGTGTTTGACAAACGCCAGCAATCATTAGAAGGCTGGTGGAGGGTGGTGAGATCACACACTGGCTGCACTGCATGGAGTGGTTGTCTGAGGTTGTCACTGAACGGGGCTCACTGACAGCCTGGCTTCCCAGCCAGTTTCCTACACATATGGCAGGGGTGCTGGCGGGGAGGGCACAGGGTGGATGGCGTCTGAGCTGGGAGACTTCTTGGCAGAGTCTAGCTTAGCCCGCCATCGTGGAAACCGAGGAGCAGAGAGGTAAGGCCAGGTCATTCTGGTGGCAGATCTAAAATTGGAAGCGGACTGCCCGACTCTGACCCACTGCTCTTCAAAGTCTACACAGACAGGTGCCACAGGGCTTCAGTTAATCATTGGCAGGGGAGTTTCAGGACCTGCAGATCAGGCTTTGGGACCCTAAGCACATCTCAGACAATGGGAGCAAGACACCAACTAGCACTCAAAGCGGTCTCTGCCTGGGGTGCCCTTCACATGGTGATAGTGAGATCGAACATTGGGTTTTTTTCTCTTCCTTCTTTTTCGTATCAAGCCAAATACATTCGCCTCAAGTCTACTCTAGTTTTCAACAAGACTAATTAAAAGAAAAAAAATACATATTAAAAAGCCAATTTGATTACTGCTACACATTAGTAATGCAATGAATAATTGATTGAATGCCTATGTTAATTGCTTCCTGAATCTGTGATTTTGCTGCTGAATATCAAAGAGCTGTTGCTATTTTGGAATTAGTAATAATTTTGCCACACTCCGATGGTGGAGCTTGCTATATAAGATCAGCCCTTTGGGCTTAAACCTACCTCCGCTCCCTGCTCACTCCCTTCATCCCTGACTGGTGGCTCTGTTTCTCCTCTAGATCCTTGTCCCCTACCTGCTCCGGGGTCCAAGTTCTGATGGTCAGGGCCCTGTCAGACTCCCTAGGGAGCTTGTCAACATGCATGTCCCTATCCTCGCCCAGGTCCTGACCTAGCAGGCCTGGGAATCCACACCTAGCAAGGGTCCTGGAGGCTTGGTTGGAGACCATACACCCCCAAGAGCTGGTGGGGTGGAGATGGCTGGTGGGCACAGGCTGCATGCTCTGAGCAATGCTCGGCAGTCTCCACTCTGTGGGTGGGTCTCCATCCTCACAGGCTGTTCCCCTGAGAGGTCCTGGGGCCTCTGCAAGTCAAGTCCTCTAAAGTGGGTTTATGATCAGCCATTCCTTCCTCACAAGTCCATATGGGAACCAGATTGCGTCCATTTCCATTCTAAATCACACAGACACATTCACTTCTACTACTCTAAAATGTTTCCAAGAGTTCCGTTGGTTCTCCCAAAGTCCTGTTATTGCTCCCTGGGTCCTGTATGCAGCATCCAAGCCCTCTGAGTAACATTGGCTTCTGCTTCCCATATCGTGCCTATTTTCTCCTGGGTTCTCTCCCTGCTCCCCCTTTTTGGTTCCTGCTTCCCTCAGACATGGGAATGCACATCTGCTAAGCCTGGAGATCTAATTCCATTTCCAGGAGAAGCTCTCAAAAGCTGCATGGTGCTCTGTGGGCCGGGGTTCACTGGACGGGCTCACTGCCTGGAAGGCCTGCACGGCGCTGGTCCTGGGCATTGCTTTGGGTGCTGGTGAGTTTTCCTCAAGCAGAATCCATCACCCAGTCCCCCCATGGCCTTCTCAGAGCACCCTGGACCAGCGGCTGTCCTGCTGCTGAGTGGCTCTGTTGCTGGTCTCTCCATTCTGCCCTTCCACTGAGGTCCAGATAGGTCCAACGTTCTGGGTGGTTTTCATTCTCTTAGTTTTCCTATGTCTAATTTCTAATGATTCTTTTCTTTTTGGTACCTGGAATTGAACTTAGGACCTTGCGCTTGTCAGGCAGGCGCTATGCTATATGCCCAGCTCTCCAATGATTCCTTAGGCTTTTCTTTCTATATGTGGCTTGTAAAATACAGGTGTTAGGACTGGCTAAATAACTCAGTGGACTAAAGCGCCTGCTTAGGCAGAGCACAGCAGCTGTGGTTTCATCCCTGGCGTGTGGTGCTGGCCCCGCCCCTGGGGCATGCTGAGACAGCAATTGAAAGTGGGCGTGGTAGCGTGCACCTGTATTCCCAGCCCTTGAGAGGCTGAAAACAGGAGAATCACTATGAGGTGGATCTATGTAGTGAAATCCTGTAGATCCTATCATAAGCACATTAAAAAAAAAATATATATATATATATAATATAGGTATTTTGAAATATTAATGTCTATTTTTAATAGTTTTGTAAATAAATTAGTTCACAAGTGGACAGAACCTGGTATAGCTTATAATATTAGTTGAAAACATAAACATCTCTGCTGAGTGGGAGGAAGACTGGGTCAGAGGGAGGAAAGAAACTTGGGGACAGAGGAAGGATTTATGAAGGAGGAGGCCTTAAGGAGAGAAGGGATATGAAGGCAGGCTCCTGGGGGCCTATCTGTCCCCACAGGGCCTATGGCTGGCCTGTCTCCCAGACCTGCCTCTTAGGGCCTGAGCACTGTAATACACCAGGACCCTCTTTTCAATGGGGGCCTGCCTACACCTATGGTGCAGTCCCCTGTCCTGGATGCCCAGGATGGGGTATCCCAGGCCAGACACTCATCCATGGGAGAAACCTGAGGATAGGGATGGATGGAGTGAAGCTCCCCAACCACCTCCCCTTAGGTCCCAGCATCATCACTAGAGCCCCTGGGGCCCAGGGGGAAGTAAGGGCCACATGAGGTCACTGGGACAAGCATGAGTATGGTTCCCACAGAAGGGCTAACTTTGCAGTGGGTAAAATGGAACCAGCATACACTAGCATGTGCCATGGGTGTAGATCACAATCAATGGTTACTGTGCATATACACATGTGCAAGTCAGAGGCAGATTTGAACACTCTGGACACTCTGGGGCGTTCAGGGAGAGGGATGGGGCTGGGCAGAAACTGGGGGAGGAAGGAGGGGCTGCAGGAGAAGAGTTGGAGCCAAGCAAGCTCAGGGAGTGTTCTGCGGAGAGCAGGTTTCCTAGGTGGCTAGGACACGGGTGTGTGGAGGCAGCGGCACTGTCAGGAGCGCTGCTGGGGCTTTGTGTGTGCAGTGAGTCTTCACAGAGGCAAGGATAGCTATGGAAGGCTTGCGAACAGGGAGCGATGAGCAGACAATGACGCAGCAAGGCATGGAAGGCAGCTGTGCAGGCCCAGTGGGGCTGGGGTAGCAAGGCTGGAAGAAGCGACTAAAGCCCTTGTTCCTAGCACCCATGCATGGGAGAGTCTTCCCCAGCTGCCTGGAGGGCACGCTGTGTTGCTGCCATCTCTGGAGAAGGTGGGCTGAAGGAAGGCTCTGTTATACAAGGCCATAGTCTGGAATTTTGCCCAAGTCAGCAGCTTTCTAGGATAACCTAGAGCTGGGCTGATGATCTGAAGTCTGTCTCAAAGGCCTATGTGTTTGGTGGCAGATACAGCAGGGAACTCTGCGGCTGTCCCTACACTCAGGCATATGCTGCATTTAATAAGCACTGTCTCATCTTCCTCTGCACGACGCCTTAGGCTACAGAGACTTCTTATGTGTTTTATTCACAGATGTGGGAGCTGAGACCTCCCTCAGGGCTTGCAGCGCACTGTGGACAGCACCAGGCCTCCTGTTCTGATCTATGAATGGTGCTCCATCCTGAAGAGGGGCCACTGCCTTCCCCGTGTGGCTGGAGCTGGCTCCGTAGGCAGGCAGAGAGGAAGCGTCTGGCGCAACTCACCAGAACACCTTCCCAGGCATGGGCGGCTTCTCTGGCCCCATGGGCTTGGAGCTCACGGGCTCTGCCTTCCTGCCTGGCCAGCTTGGACTGATGGGAAGGCCAACTCTGAGCTCGGATGGAACAGTCACTGCAAGGTCCTGTGTCAGCGAACAGAGCCAAACAGCAGGTGCACTTGGCTTCATGTGAGGACCAAGATCCTGCTGGTCGCGTCCTGGTTGTTTCGTGGTACATGAAACAAAGCATATACAAGGTAATTCAATACTAGCTAAAATAGGCCTATGCTAAGAATGTGGTTTTCAAGAAGAATGAGGACTGAGGGAGGGGGGCTGAGCTCTCACTTCCGGGGCATGTCCTTAGATCAGTGGCATTGCCATCACTGAGAAAGTGATAGGAATCCAGGATCCCAGATGCCACCCTGGGCCAACTGAGTCAGAGTCTGCACTTCACAAGATGCTAGGTGAGAGCGTGGGGAGCAGGCCTGATGGCCCCCAGCTGTGGCAAAACCATCCAGCGGCCGCCGCCATGCCTGAGAGAGGCCTGGCCTGGGTGCCAGCAGGTCTTCTGCTTGGTGCTCAGTCTCTCCTTGTGTCCGGGAGTGGCTGGGGCTCAGAGAGAAGGCACCTTCCCCATTGTAGCCCAGGAAGGCAGTGGCAGGGATAGTCCAGGACCTTGGCTTTTTAGTGTTCCATGTCCCAGCCGTAATCTCCAAGGAACAGCCTGGAAATTTCAGGACTAAAACCCAAGGTTGACCAAGAGCCAAGCAGGAATCCCCTGGGGTTCTGCTGTCCTTATTAATCTCCTGCCCTCAGAATGGATTATTTGTCTGAGAGGAACAGTCAGTGCCACTGGGGACAGCAATGTTGCTGGGGCAGGGACTCAGAGGGCCTGGGATGCAGCCTGCAGATGGTGTCCTGCAAGCTTGCAAAAGAACGGGTTCTCCTGGCAGGCCACGGCTTGTGTTCTGGGCAGTGTGACAGGGAAGGGCAGGGTTGCCAGGGAGCCTAGGATCTCCCTGGGGATGTGGAGGGACCCAAGGCACTGTGCCGTGGGAGGCTGGTCACCTTGCTGGGAGTCCGTGGACAGGAGCCTCGTCCAGTACTGCCAGGGAGCATAACATTCAACCATCTGCTCTGCTCAGAAAACTTGAGTCCATCTGCTCCGACCTCCCAGAGTCCAGGATCTCGCAGATGTGAGTCTGCTCATCACCAGCAGTGAGTGAAGGCTCAGCACCTTGGAGCCTCAGTTTCTGCTTCCATGAAGTGGATCTGATGCCAGACGGACCAGAGTGGTTAAAAATAAAGCAAGTGGCTGTGTCAAATATTGTGAGGATTTGGTCTTCCCACACTGGCGGTGGGAGCGTGAAGTGAATGGGCGTGTTGGAAAAGATTGGGCAATTTGGAGAAGACCTAAACTTATACCTACCCCAGGGTCCAGGAGCCAGTAAGACAAATGAACAGACAAGTGTGCACGCAAAGACTTGCAAGCGCATGAAGACTTATAATAACGTGACTGGGAAACAATTCTGATGTCTACCTATGGGACAGATGAACAACTCTGATATGATATCATGCAATGAAATAGTACACATCCCTGAAAAAGAATGGACCGCTGATACTGACAGTCACATGGATAAATCCCACAGACATGTGGCATGAAAGAAGGCAGACATGGAGATTCTGTGTGGTCCAGTCATAGGAGGTCCCAGAGCAGGACAACTGATATGTAGTCAGTCGTAAGAGCCACAGCAGGGGTTGCCTCTAGTCAGGAGGAGAGGATGGCTGGAGAGGGACCTGGGGACCTCCTGGGGCACTGGCAATCTGCTAAAACTGGATCTAGGTTAGGTTTTGCGGCTGGAAACAGCAACTCCCCCCCACTGGATATTGAAGTGGGTTTGTTTCAGTCAGTGAGGGAAAGAGCTGGTGGGGCTGCCCTGCAAATGGGGTGCTCTGAGAACAACAGGGCGGGGGCTGGCCCCTGCTCGGAGCCCACCAAGCGCTGCTGTGGAGGTCAGAGTCTAGTCAGGGAAGAGCTGCATATCCTTTCAAGCCTCTGATTCTTGCTCTGGGAAATGGTGTAACAGGTGGCGCCCAGGAGCCGCCCGGGAGACACAGAGGTCTGCAGCTGCCTGCGCTCAGACCCTGGGCAGTGCCGCCCTGACCCAGCCCCTCGCACAGGAGTAGTAGGGTCACTCGAGGAGTTCCAGGCAGCGGTGACGGTCTCTGGAGAGAGGGGGTCTGGCTGTCCCAGGGGGCTCACGGTCCACCCAGTGGCTCTCACAGATAGAATAGGCTGAGCTCAGCCACAGTGGTCACAAGCCCAGGTCCTGCATCAGCAGAGCAGAACACGCAGGACCCTCGGTCCTCTGGTGGCAATGGGCATTTCAGACTGCTTTGAACCAGGGACGCTTCCTGCCACAGGACATCGTGGAGCCATTAACCTGTCCTTTGCTTCCTTTCTCCCTCTCGACCTGCTTTCCTCCTTCAATTCAAGCTGCCACCTAGTTTTGCAAATAGTTTTATTTGAACCTGGTCCCATTCATTCACTTCTGTGTGTCGATGGCTGTCTTCACATAAAAGAGCAGACTCGAATCATGGCCACAGAGCTCATCAAAAGCACAACACCTAAGGCACTACTGATGTGCCTCTTTACAGGAAGTTTGTTGACCTCTGCCTGAGACTAAATTCAGACTATGGGGCTGTACCCGTATTTTTGTTACATCTTCACAATATCTTTATAGGACTTTATAGCCCTGTTATGATGCTCACTTTGTGGATTTCTCTGTTAGAGGCTCAGAGACGATGGGACCTTCCCAAGACCATGCAACCATCAGGGATTTGAATCCACCAAGACCATGTCTCTGCTTTCCAGAGCAGTCTAACTGCAAACACAAGACAAATCCAGCACCACTACTTTGCAGCAGACACTTCAAGTGTAAGGGGTGCAGTGAACACTCGGCAACAGGGCCAGAGCAGCTCCTGAGGGCAGAGTCTGAGAGGACTCACTTAGGGAGAAGAGCTGTAGCTGGATGGGGGAGAGTGGAAAGCCAGAAGGGTGGAGGTAGGACAGGCACACAAGCCAGCCAGGGGGTGGCTGCACCTGGTGAGGTCCACGGAGGGCTCCAAGAGGATGCTGGGACTGCCACCCGGCCAACCATGGGGCAGGTTGTAGGTCCACTAAGTCTGCTCAGGACTTATCAGTGAGAGGCATTAGAAAGGTTGAATGGGCACAAGTGAAGTCCACACTCAGAGAGCACAGAAGGCAGCCTCGAGGGAGGCACACTGTGGGCCGGGGTTGGGGTTCCCATGGGCCTTGAAGGTGCCTTCAAGATGGGAGACCAGGGGTGTGTGACTTCCTGTCTGTCATGCTGCTCATGGGCGGGCTAGGCTGGAGTGCAAACTATCTGCTTGTATCTGAGGTTGAGCGAGGCACTGCCCATTTAGTAGTGCCGCTTCCCTCAGGGTGAACGTTGGCGCAAGGAAAAGTGCAGGCTCAGTGTGGAGATCAGGAGCACAAGGCGCCTGGGCCTACAGGCTTACTGCATCTTTAAGACCCTAAGTAAGTTTTCTGGAGTCCCATGGAAGGGAAGTAGGCATTGTAACCTTGGATAACTTTGTGTCGTGAAGTGGCAGTTTTTTGAAGTCCAACTTAAAAATTATGATGTCCTTGTGTGTTTTTTACCTATCTTGTTCTTCTAGCCTGCCTCAATAGGAACCACAGAAACACTCCAAAAATGATGTTTTGGGTCCCCAAAGGCTGGCAAGTGCCCAGGCTGGAGACAGGGAAATGTAGCCAGAAATTCCTCTCTAGGTATTGCAAGAGTTTCAAGCTCCCCAAGTGCATGGCAGGTTCTCAGCAGGTGGTAACTCTCGCAAGGCGCTAGCCACCCAAACTTGGCCAGGTGCTTCCACTCTCAGCAACTCAGCTTCCTTCACTGTAAAGTGGGGAACGCTACGGGCTTGCCTGAGGGCTAAAGGCATTGGTATTTGCAAAGCACACCAAGCCACGCCTGGCACAGAGTTAAGTATGGAGAATGGCTTGTTAGATAAACACAGAACACAAACAAGATCCAACTTCAGCAAATATCAGCTCCCAACTTTTTTGCTCCAAATAATTCACATGCTGTTCAGAATTCTCTGGGCGCACAATGTGGTTAATTTAAACACTGCGGCAGTGTGATGAACCTGAGTGGCATTTCAATGAACACAGACCTTATTTTTAACAAGACACACTTTGGCACTTGTGAGAACATTTAAAAATACCTCCCCTGTTCCAAAGCAGCATTGTGTGGCAGCCAGGTCTAGGGAGAAATCCTGAGTTTTGAGGTCATGATTTTCTTGGGGTCTGAGCTGGGTGATGTTGGCCCGAGCTGTTGGAGGGGCAGGCATGAGCCAGCAGGGCTGACAGTGGGAAAGAGGCTCTCAGGCACCGGACCAGTCCCCAGGCTGATAGCCACCAGTTCTCCGCTGCACAGAGGGAGACTCTGTACCTTCCCTCAGTAACCGTTCAGGGCACCTGTGGTATGCCTGTACTGTGGGCCCAGGAGCAGGAGGGTGGAAAGGTCCTCACTGGCTCTGGGGACACGGTGAACATGGAGATGAGTCAAAGCTGGCACAGACCACCACGGAGGGTTTTACATGCTCTGTAGGAAATAAAGTAGGGACGTGGGACAGGAGAAATGCTGCATCTGAAGTGGGGAGGGGTCTGCAGGTTGGCAGCAAGGGCTTTGGCCTGAGCTGAAAGTGACAGAGGAGGACGCATCCGTCGTGCAAGATCTCACCAGAGTGTTGGTGGTGGAGGAAGCAGCAGTGTGAAGTCCCAGGACAGGGGCTGTATGTGCGGGACTCATAGCAGGGCAGGAGGCTGCAGTGGGGCGGAGTGGGGGTGGGCTGGGGAGACTGAAATCAAGTGAGCGGAAGAGCGAAGGCCAGACCCCGTGAGACACAGAGCCCCGTTTGGAAACGCAGTGGTCTGTTGTGTGGGGCACGGGCATGGGGAGCAGAGCCCCCACGGGCACCACGCACACTGCACTGAATGCGGATGGCGTCCCGGTGCTGCACGACCTGTTTGCTCTGAACTGGCACTGTGCTCGGCATGCAGCAGGTGCTTGGTGGAGACTTAGTGAAAAGAAACAGAAGCCAGATGGCTCCATCTTTTTTCTGTAGGGGGCACGTTGTGGACTCAGGGACCTGTGCAGCCCAAGGGTTCTTTCTGTCCTCCAGGGCTGCAACACACCCTCAGTCCCTAGCAAGTGTGCTTGTTTTTAAGCCATGCAAGGCTCCTTGCCTTTCTTTTCTTTCAGTTTGTTCTTGTGCATTTCTTCTGGAGACCTCAGTTGGCTCTGCCATTGGTCAGCAGAAGTACAGGATGTGATTTAGACCAGCAGTGCCCTGAAGCCCTTGGAGGAGCCTGGGAGATCTCAG
>PVKN010042140.1:0-10443 GCA_004027915.1 Capromys pilorides
CTGGTCAGAGCTCAAATAGGATGAAAGTAACGGTTGCAATTTTTCATCTAGAGTGGGGTTCATGGGCTAGCAGATGCATCCTCAAGGGGTTCACTGCAGTCTGGGAAGACTTCTCTGGGAAATGAACCCCCCCAAACTGGTACCTGAGCCACTCATTGGCATACAGCAGGGGAGTCACCACTACAGGATTTAGCTCAGCTTTACACACTAACTGGGTATATCCCAAGCCTCGATGGCTGTGCGTTGCAGGCCAGCAGCTCCCAGGTGTTACCCCTACATGGGTGCCATCAGCATTCCCTGCAATGTGGTTGGAAATGCGAGTTCTTAGGGTCCACCTGCAGAAACCAGGTGGGAAGTTTGGGACATGGAGCCCAGCACGGTCTGACAAGAAGCCCTTAAGGAGCTCCTGGTGTCTGCTCAAGTTCAGATCACCCGTGTCAGAGGTGCAGGAGTTGCCAGCCAGACCCTCACCAGGCAGGTGCTCCTCTGTCCCAACTGTTGGCTCACAGTCACCAGGTGCCTGCTGACAGGAGGATTTCCCTTAGCGTGCTGCAAGCCCTCACTCCTGCATGCTAAGCTGCTTGCCACACGCTTCCGCCCACCACATCCAGGTGACAAAGGCCTCTGATGCAAGCACGGACACATGCTCCTCAGCCTCCTCACCGAATCCCGATGCCACCACAGGGCTGCCCAGGGAGCCCATGCTCCACCTGAAGCTTCCCTGCTCCTCCTGCTTCCTCCTCTCTCCTGCTAAAAAGCCTTTCCCAGTAAACCTCTTGGCCCAGAATCCTCAGCTTGGATCATTTCCAGAAAGCCTGACGTAAGGCACAGGCTTTGGCTCTGAGCAGCCACAGAGTTTGAAGGAGAGGAGAGGAGGAAGCTCTGGGGCAGAGCGAAGGCTGGGATCCACCTGCTGCTGGCTGCACCATCTCTGCCTCCGGTTCATCCTCCTTCCCCACCTCGCTCCAGGTTTAGAGCTCCCAACAATTGCATTATTGGCTGTGAGATTCTTCTGCTTCTTTCTGTGTTAAAACAGCCAGCCCTTGAATTTTTACCGAACTTCACCCAAATATTCTCTAGCCTTCTCCAGCCTTCCCTCTGCCATGCTCCAGTCTGAGGCTGCACCTGTAGCAGGTGGATGCAGTGTCTCTGGCCAGAGCATTCCCGGTTCCTTTAGGAGAACTCGCTGCCGTGCAGGTATGCCATGTCACTCTGGTCCTCTGGTTCAGAGGAAGACAGTCGGGTGCTTCTCCCTGGACAGTGGATTTTGAGTCAAGGGAATTGAGGCCGGGAAGCCACATGAGGCCCGTTCATCCCAAGGGCCAGGCTCACCTTGGCGCGCAGCCTTTCTGCGTGCCCAGAGTCGAGGCGCTGCGCTGCCTCTGTGCTTTCTGTCTCTGAGGTCTTTCCATTTCCCCTCTGTCTCTTAGGAAACTACCACAGGGCTCAAGTGAATCTTGCACTCAGCTGTCACCAAAGCCAAGTAAGAGACATCAGTTATACAAGAGCCATTCATATGGAAATCTCAACTTCCTCGTGGAAATTCTCTCCTGAAAACTCCATTTTATGCCTGACAACCCCCTCTGTTTTGTATCTAAGTCATGAGAAAAAAGTAGCCAATCAAATCTCTACTGGTCCCAAGTGCCCCAGCCAACAGTGACCAGGTGACCGGTCGCATAGTCCTGTGCAGGGGAAGCCACAGGCAGATGAGAATGCAGTTTCTTGGAGCTTCAAATCCCAGCCCCCCTCCCAGTCTCCCTGTGCCTTTCACGACCATGGACACCACAGTGACTCTGGGTCACTCGTAGCAGTCATCTTGCTCCCTGTAGATGCCACTTGAGACCACAGAGGACCTCCCCTCCACCCTGCCCTGCAGCATGCACCACCCATCGCCTACCTACCAGAAGTGCTCTGCTTTACTCTGCTCCAGTAGGGTTTTGAGCGCCCTGGTCTGACCTGGGACTAACCTTTACCTGTTTCCGCGTTGTTTTGCTTCTAATTCCCGATTGTTACATAGAGTCCTCTTTCAAATGTATAAACTAATATTCTGTTCCCTTCCCCTGTTTTTTGGAGTGACAATAACCCAGCTTCCCCTGGCTTCGGTTACTGCCTCAGAAAATAATCCCTAAGTGGTTCTGTGTAATCCTGATGCAGCCCAGCACCGCCTACAGTGGCATGTTCATCCTGCCAGTGATTTGTTTATGCAGATGACCACACAATTGCAGGCTGAGCACGTGGTCTCCACCCTTACCTGTGCCCATTTCAGTCTTGAAACCGCGAATGGCCACCTCTTGGCAGTGTCTACAGAGGCTGCCTGTGCATCTAGGAGCCTGGTGAGCTTGGGTTGAGCTGTGAATAAAGCTTAACTTCTAAGAGCTGGGGAGATAGCTCAGTAGAGTAAGCACTTGCCTGGCAAGCACAAGGGCCTGAGTTCAATCCCTGGTTCCACAAAAAAATACAAAAAAAACCAACCAACCAACCAAACAAACAAACAAAAAAAAACCCTTGATGTCTGGGCTTTTCCTGTGGGACCTTCGGTTTCCTGTTGCTGTCCATGGCTCTGGATGAAGCCTCAGGAAAGGTGCACCACGGGGGCAAGTGGGAGAGGAGGGGTCTTGCTGCAGTTGCACTGTGTGGGAAGAGAGGAACTGAACTTGTAGCAAAGCCCAAGGTGCACGAGAAGGGTTCCTCGGTGCTCTACAAGTGGGCCGGGAGGCTGGAAGCAAAGATGCAGAGGGGAGCTTGCTAACCGGTGGGGTCAGACCCAAGCTCCCCTCACACTGCCACTCCCATCTTGCATGATGATGACATTCTACAGTGACAGCTCCCAGGGCTTCCGAACGACACTCTGGAGTAAGCATCTGGTAGGAGATTTACATCCTGATGGGGCAAGACAGAATGTAGGAGTTCAAAGCCTTCTAGAGTGAGTGCTCAGAACGAAGGGTGGTGGGGAAGAGGCCTGCCTACCTGCAGCCTCGTCAGCCAGGGGCTGCCCTCGGGCCCTGCTTACACAGGGCTGGCCCGCCCTCTAGAGGCATCCAGTCCATGCCGAGGGCCCCCTGCTCTTGGGCACCACTCGACTTCAGGGGCACACAGGATCCTTCCCTCTAGGTCTGGCCCCCAGTCCTGGAGAGCAGCATCTGCACTCACGTCCCACGTGATCCGTCTGCACTGCAGCTCTGCTCCTGTCTCTTCTGCCTCCCTGTAAGTCCCTCACTTTGGCACCAATCACTGCATTTCTAGACATCTTATATACGTTCATGTGTGGCACATAAATTTTATATTTCCTCATTTTAATTATTCTTGAGCTGTGCAAGAATTCGGAAGGCCTGACTCAAATGCAAATTGCCCCTAAAATTTCCATAGACATCACCTTCCTCTTTGCACCAAAAAGCATTCATCTTCTGTGCTCTCTGGCCTTATGGCATGAACACCTAAGTGAAAGAGTGAGTGAAAACGTGGGGCACAGCAGGTGTGGGGTGCAGAGGTCTCATCTCTGTCTGCTCTGCCTCAACACGCAGGTCTACACTGTCAATCTCAGTTTAGGCTGTGCCATTCACAGAGGTCTTAAAATATGGAAGATGTGTCATTCCCAGTGACCTCCCTCCAAAGAAAAGGGTGTTGACATCTGGCTCACTTTGTAGTTTCCTCAAAAGTGACCTTGGCCACCCACAGTTTCAGTCCCTGGCACCCGATGGTTAGAAGGGTTAGTCTTGCCTAGTTTGGATGACTGCCTTAGCTTCCCAGAAGACTTCTTGTTAACCAGTAGAGTTGTCCACCACATGGCCGAATTGAGTGGCCCATGATCCATGAAGGCTGAGAAGAATGCTTCCTGCACTTCAAAACAACAAACAGCAATACCCACCTCCTCCTCAGGAAGCCAACAGAAGCGCATTTAGATCTCACATGTGTGTCAACGGAGAAGCGAGTGCCTTGTTAGCCCTGGTTTAACAGTGATGATGGTATTTGTTTCTTCCCCTACCATCCTCTCTTCTGAGGTTAGGATGATTAATGGGTTGCCAAAGGAATCATGCGGAAAGCCTTTCTGATCAGAGCATCCTCTGAGCTAACCATGTAACTGCTCACGGCTGCACAAGCCAGGCTATTGATGAATAGTTTTATGATTCATTTGGGCAGATCCATGAAGCCAATTACTTCATAAGGTGGCATTTCATCATAGTTACCTTCGATCCTCTGTGGCTTGCTCATTGATCAGGGTTTGCCAGGGAAGAGGAGTGCAGCAGTCAGGGAGCCAGGGCTGCTGACAGACCCATCTGGACTGGAGCCTGGGTGCTTCCAGCACTGTGCTCTGGGCTCCTCGGGCTGGCTTAATTATCCAGCCATTACAGAAGGGCTATTGACTTGACACGAAGCGGAAGAAAATCCATGTTAATATTAGACAGCCTCTAATTCTTAACTTCTGAGAGGCCCCGGGCAGAACTGACAAACCCTCCGTTTGTATTGAGGAATTTGCACATTGAATCGAGAGACCCATTGGTGCATCGTTTGCTCAGTTTGGAAGAGTCAGTTACATGAAAAATCCACACTGCAAAAATACACATTAGGAATTCGTCTTGATTTTGTTCTAGCTCAAATAGAATAGAGTGAGGCTTGGGTACAGTTTCGCTGATGCATTATGCAGCTATCAAGAGGGACAGCGTGCAATCAGCAAAGAGAATCTAATGCCACACACATGCACGTAAGTGGAAAATTAGGCACAAGTAAAATATAGTTTCCAAAGGTTCATGTTCACATAGTCTTCTGTCCTTCAGCCCTGCACTGATGCATAATTAATAGGCAGAGTTGTGCACTTAACTACTGACTTTTGGAGACTGCCTGCGACCATCCCTGCCATCTGAGAAGCTCAGTGTGGTGTGACATGTGTGACATTTCCTCCATGGGAATGCTGACAAAGAAGCTTCTTTCAATGAAAAAAAAAAAGTGGGGGTGGGGTGGGGAATCAGGCAGTAGCTTCTCCCACGGTAGACACAGCATCCTGGAATCTTCGCCACGTACAGGGGTGGCAGAGGGGATCCTGGGGCCCAGGAGCAGAGCTGGTGTGCTTTCTGGAAAATAGCATCCTTATCTTCTTCTAAGGGCTTTTCAGTAACAGAAAGGACTCTGGATCTGCTACAGACACTGCACACATCTCCCAGCCAAGCTCTTCTCTTATTTCCAGCAGATTCAACAACATGGTTCGCATGCTATGAAATTTACCCAGATAGAATGCACAATCTGAAAGCCCCTAGCAGATCTGACGTTGCACGGCTGTTCTGCAATCAACTTTAGAATATTTTCGCCACCCTAAGGAGAAGCACAGAACCTAAGATCAGTGCCCCACAGCCTGCACGCCCAGGTGATCACTAATCCACTCTCCATCATCACCCAGTTGCTCGTTCCAAACATTCCATACCAGTGGGGGCAAACATGCAGTGCACTGTGGTGAACCTGTTTCCTTAGTATGGTATTTTCAAGGTTTAATTACAGAGTAGCACATTTCCTAGTGTTTCACTCCCTTTTGTTGCAAATTTTACGCCATTCTGTGAAGACACCGCACTGAATCTAACCATTATTAGTGGATAGGCGTTTGGTAGATATTCCTTTTTGGCCACTGTGACTACTGCTGTTATGAGCACTAATGCCCAAGCTTTGTATAAACATACGCACATATATTTTTATGTCTCTCCAGTGTGCAACTAAGAGTGGAACTGCCAGGCCCTTGGAAGTCTGTGTTGAAATCTGAGGGCCACTAGGCTGTCCTAGGCAGGGGAGCACATCGCAGACCCCCCTCAACGGTAGGTCAGGGTCCCACAGTGTCCCATCTTCCCCAGCAGTGCCACCACCCATTCTTTTGATTAAAGGCTTTGCAGTGAGTGCAAAGTACCCACTGTGGTTCAGACCTGTATTTCCATTCTGACTAGTTCTGTTTAGTATTTTGGTGTGTTTATTGGATATTTTTATATGTTCTTTGGAGAAATCTTGTGTGTTATTTGCATATTTTACTTTTATATTTGCTCATTTTAATTGTTTGTGAGCTGTGCAAGTTCTTTTTATAGCACATAGACACTTGGCTCACTAGATTTGTGCCTTGTACCCCTTCTCTGTGGCCATGGACTGTCTTTTTAACTTTTTGATGCCATCACTTGATGCACAGGAGCTTATTTTCATAAAACCAGATCCGTTATTTGTCACTGGTGCTTTTATTTTCTTGTGTAAGAAGTCCTTGAATAACCAGGACCATGGCGATTTACACCCGTACTCTCTTCTAAGTGGTTCACGCTGTATCTCTTACCTTTAGGATGCTGGCCCGCTTTGATTTCATTTTTGTGCATGGTGGAAAGAAGAGGTATAATTTAATTATTTTGTGAGTGGATATCAGGTATCCCAGCACCCTTGTCAGAAAGCCTCGCTTTTTCCCTTCATTGAACTGTCTTAATCCCTTGTCAAAAATCAATGCACTGTAAACGCCTAGGGTTCTTTCTGCATGGTCATATCTATCCCCATAGTCCCTGTGTCTATCGATGTAACGAGCCATGCCATATTGCTTACGGTAGGAGATCAGCGGTAAGTTTTGAAATCAGGCAACATGTGAGTCCTGAGAATGCACTCAGAATGTTCAGGATCCTCCGGGATCTTTGATGGCATTTACATTCGTGCGTAGACCTTAGTGATCAACTTGACAATTTCTGAAAGCCAGTTGCCAGGGCTTTGGTGAGGACAGCCTTCCAGCTGTCATAAGCTAAGCAGAGTCGTCATTTTAATCATGCTGTGTTTTCTGATTTGTAAATTTAGAATACCTACAGGATAGCTTTTTAGTCTTCTAAAAATTCTTTTAACAATATTTGCAGTTGCCATCTGTCTGACCATGAGTACATTCTATACACTGTAATGAAAGACTGAGAACTGCATACTTTATAAGAAAACTACTGTATAGCGCTAGGGCTTGTCCTCAAGGTCTCCACACTGAGATCCCTTTTTGGTTACCCTTTTCTCATTGCTGAGACAAAATACCCAGTGCCTAGAATTAAGGAAGAAAAGGCTTATTTACTGCACAGCGTGTGGAGGTTTCATCCTTCCAAGGCAGGGCGGCACGGCATAGGGGCAGCAGTTCACAGTGGCAGAAGACAGAAAAAGCAGCAAAGCAGGGCTGGCCAGATAGCTCAGCCGACTGAAGCACCTGCTGAGGCAGGGTGCAGCGGCTGCAGGAGTTCAATCGCCAACACGCTGTGCGGCCCCACCCCTGGGTGCACCAAGACGGTGACTGAGACTGGGCGTGGCACTGCGCTCCTATAATTCCAGCGCTTGGGAAGCTGAAAACAAGAGGATCACACAGGAGTACGATCCACAGAGTGAGACCCTGTAGACCCTTCAGACCCTGTATGGAATGCATTTCTAACAAGGCAAAGAAAAAGCAGAAAGAACAGAAGAAGAAGGCCTCTTGTCCTCCCTTGGCTGCCCACCTACACCGTCTCCGGCCCTCCTCTCCTACACGCTCAGGACATCTGCAAAGTGAGATCGCTGGCCCCCTGCTGAGTCACTCCGTGAAGCTTCTAGATTTCTCAGCCCTCAAGGTGACCCAACGTAGCAACCACTGCAGACAGGCTTTCTGTGAGTCACTAACTCCACTGCCCGGACAGGGTTTGATCTTGTGACCAGCCTTGCAGGGTGCAAGGTGCGGGAGTGAAGGCGGGCACCTCCATGCCCCCTGGGAAGATGTTTCTTTAGCTCATAGGTTTGGAGGCTGAGGGTCCGGGATCAAGTGATTCAGCCTCAGGGGAGGACCTAATACGGAACCGAGTCACTGAGGCACGTGGAGTGGGGCAGTCACGTGGAGGCACAGCACACCCTGAGTTTATCCATTTTATGTATTTGTCTTAAGCCTGGCTGCATACCGAACTCAGTTATGAGTTCTAACACTATTTTAGTGAGCGCGCTAGAAGTTTTCTAGGTAGAATTACGTCAGCCGCAAATGGAGGCGATCTTCCTCCCGCCTCCTCTGAAGGTCGTCCTGACGGAGGCCTCACTGTAATCCCAGCTGAGAGCAAGTGGTGAGAACAAAGGGCCACGCCTGGTTTCGGAGCTTGTGAGAAATAAGTCAGACTTCTCCCACTAAGTTGGGTGATAACCGTGGGGTTTTTTCCTAGATGCCCTTTTTTTTTTCCTTATTGACAAAGCCCCTTTCTGTTCCGTTTGCTGAATGCTTTACTACGAAGCATCATTATACTTTGCCAGATTTTAGTAAAAATGGTTTCCATCCTTCCTTCCCTCTTTTCCTCCTTCTTTCCTTCCTCCCTTCTCCTGTTGTAGGGCCATGTGTCCACTACTTTTGCATGCATGGGCAACCACGTATTCTCAGGATAGATCCCGCCTACTTGCGGTGTAGCTTTGTTCTTAGGTATTGCCGCCTTTGCTTGGATAGTGTTTTCTTAAGGATTTTCAGGCCTATATTTATGAGAGGTTTATATGTCTGTAGTTTTCTTTATTTATGATATAACTGCTTAAATTTGTTGTCAGGGTAATACTGAGATACCTCGGTGGCATAAGAGCTTGTCTGGCAAGCTCAAGGTCCCAAGTGTGATCCCAGGTACCACAAATAAATAAATGAAAGAAAAACAGTGAGTACTGATTTTGAGGTGTAAAATACAGTGCGTCCCAGGATCGGGTCACTTGCAGAGCTGCCTGTCAGTAGCCTGCCTTCTCCACAGAGGGCTTTGTCTCATCCCTCTCTTGCACTGTTGTTTGGCTAAACTTTTGAAGAATTAGTATGTGAATAGTGTTTTAAGCTTTTGGTAGAATTCACCAATAAAAAGCCTGTGGGCCTAGGCTTTCCTCTGTAATAAGTTGCACTTTTTTATTTTCTTATTTAATTTTAGTAAATCTTATCTTTTAGAATAGGTTTTACATTTCTGGGAAATTTGCAGTGATATCAGACTGTGTCGTATCTCACACCTAGTTCTGTTGATTCCTAACATCTTACATCATTAGAGTACATCCATGTAGTTAATAAACCAATACTGATAATTCATTTTTAGCTAAAGCCTCTGCTTTATTTAAATTCCTCTGAGATTATGATTTAGCCTAACAAGCATTTCTTAAAGCAAAGCAAATGAAATATTAGCCCTGTAAAATCACTTCCATAGGAAAAAATTAAATATATCCATTGATTCCCTTTGTAGAGATCTACACTGCATGTGAGCATCTTAAGATCTTTTGAATACTGAGTTAGCTTTAGAGATCCACAGAAGGAAACTTTTAAATTGACCCAAAAATTAGGTTCTTAAGCACACTTGGGTTCAGAGTGATGTGTGTACAAGAACTCACCTTATCTGAATTTTATGGTCCCTAGAATATACGCTTTGATAAACATATTATAATCTAAAATATGTATTTTCACCTACGTACTTTATGTTCTTTAGATTTCCATAAACTATATGTTTTTTACATATGATAGGCTCAAAACTAGTTGATTTTTGATTTATTATGATATTCACTATAAAAATACTGCGAGATCTTACCTGTCCGGTAAGTCGGTCACTTGTATACTGCAGGTATGTGTGCCCACACGGCCGGTGCCTTGTCATGTAAACTGCGCAGAGCTCGGTTACCACACATATGTGAGCGCAAGAGGTGCGACCCACGTGCACAGCACCCTCTGCAGTCAGCGTCCGGGGGCGCCCTACCTCCTGCAGGAAGCGGGGCTCGCTCTTCACACACACACCGACCGTTCCAAAGCGCTGCAGGTGTGCCGCAGGTCCCCTAAACACCACGCTCCCGACGGTGCATGCAAGAGGCCCTGGTCCTCACAGACTTGGGCCTGGGCGCTGCCCCTGCCCTGCCCTCCTTGAGAGACGTGGGGCACAGGCTGAGCTTCTCCAGATGTTAGGGCTGAAGAACCATGACAGAGATGCCTTCTGGAGCTCCCGGACAGGTGTTTCTCGCTCAGACTAAGTGTCATTTAGAACATCGAGCAATGGGCCGGAAAGATGCCTCCGTGGCATAAGTGCTTGCCTCGCAAGCTCAGGGTCCCGAGTGTGATCCCAGGTATCGCCAATAAATAAATAAATAGCAGTGAGTACTGATTCTTGCAATATAAAATACAGTGTGTCCCAGGGTTGAGTCACCTGCAGAGCCACGTGTCAGTAAGCCTGCTTCTCCACGGTGGGCTTCATCCCACCTCTTCTGTGTCACCGAGTTAGGTTAGTTTGGGGGTCTCTGTGTGAGGCATGTCTGCAGAGTTTTCCAAGCTTGCTTTTCAGGGAATGCTACATAAATGTGAGGTCTTCTATTTCCTGTCCATATATAACCTGTAAGTTACACAGACAGTGCACCCACAAGAAATTCCTTTTTTTATGTATTTGGTACATGGTCTACAGAGTCTCACTACATAGATCAGATTCATAGTGATCCTTCTATTTTCAGCTTCTCAGGCACTGGAATTACAGG
>PVKN010042141.1:0-10432 GCA_004027915.1 Capromys pilorides
TAGGTGAGTGGATGGATGGAGAAAATGGAGAGATGGATGGATGGGTGTGTGGGTGGATGGATTAATGGATGGATGGAGGAAATGGAGAGATCATTGTATGGATACATGTTCAGCCCGAGCATATTCATTCATAGCACTCTATCTCACGTGTCCTCACAGGTGTCTTCAGGAGTGCTGTCTTGTTTACTGACTCGCTGACTTCTTAGCATCTTGGGTTCAGCATGAGCAATCCCCAAGAGTTGGCCTGCCCAGTAGATAAGGGTCACTGTCCAGCCCAACCCCCACACATCAAATCATTTCCTAGGTCTTTCCCTGCTTCACAAACTTCTGAGGGAAAATCCTCCTTGGCAGGACTGGCTGCCAGACTCAGGCTGTCACTACCAAGACCGCCCCCACCCTCTCCCAAGGACAGCCACTGCTTCTGCCTGTTGGGATCTTAGGCTTATTTTATTATTTATTTTATTTTAATTTTTGGAGCTGATGGGAAGGAGGGGAACTGATAACAGATACTCACGCTACTAATTGCTCTGCTTATCAGCAGATGGAGCTTTAGTGTACCGAGTGTAGGGGGAGTAGGTGGTTCAAAAGGCCAAGCAGTGTGTCTGTGACAAGGAGTCTGTGGCTTGGCAGTACAGGGTCCCTGCGGTGAGGGCAGGGTTCAGGGAGGGAGGGCATGGCCAGTGAAATCTTCTCCAGCTAATCTGCTCTTAACAACTGCGTGTTTTCCCAACACACATACATGCTCCACCCGCTTGAACTTAAACCTTGGAAAGCAAAATAGCTGCTTTAATCTGCTGGTTCCCTCCACAAGGAAGCAGATTCCGGTGTTCCCTATCCGGAGTAGATCTCAAGTGTCTGTTTCCTCTGTCCCCGACTCCTTCTGAGGTGCTTCTTCCTGGGAGATGCCTTTTGGGTGCCCTCTTCACACCCACCACATGGTCTTTCTAAACAGATTTTCTAGGTAAAATTAGGCCACAGCAGACCACAGAGACCTCCGGGATACAGAGACTCTTAGCTATCAGAATCACGCACGTGACCCAGAGCTCCTGCGTGTGTTGGAGGAGTGAACCTCCGATCCCAGGCTGACAGGTTCCCCAGAAAGCAGGGTACAGGATGACCATGGAAACACTATTGCAATTGTTTCCCATTGACATGCAACACAGAACAGATGGGGAGCAGAAGAGGAGAGAGAAGGAGTGAAGGAGATGGGTCCCACGGTGACAGCTCTGAGCAAATCTCTTGTCCCCTGCATGCCTTTTGAGGGTTCCCTTCCGTGACTTGCATCGTTATGATAAATTCCAAAGTCTTTACTTTGGGCTATGGGGTCCCTTCTAATCTGGTCCCTGGTTATTTTCTCTGAACTATTTTGAAATCTTTAACGGACATATAATAGCTGGATATATTCAAGGGGTACAGCATGACATCTTAACACATGTGTAATGTGTGTAATGATTAATTTCCAATTCTATCACCTTAAATAATTATCATTCTTTTGTGTTGGGAACATATAAAACCCTTCTGCCCGTTCTTTGTGAACATAGTTATCATCCCCATACTATCCCAGCCTAGAGCATTAGAAGCTACTTCTCCTATCCAACTGTGTTCCTGAAGCAGCCAAGGCTGTCTTTAAATCCTCATCTCTTGTCCCTTCCTCCTTCCCATTTTATTCTCACATTTGTTACGCTATGAGGCTCTTGTCACTAGGATTACAGCCCCAGCACCATGTCCTCCTCTAAGTCACCCTCATACTTTTTTTTTTAAATTATGGCTGGCTCAGCCTGCCCTGGGCATGGAGCTGGCACAACATGTGGTGCTGGAGATCGAACCGTGGTCCCTGTGGTTGCCTAAGCTTGCCTAAGGAGGCGCTTTAGACTCTGAGCCATCTTGCTGCCCCATGCCTCTCATGCTTTGTTTTCAACTCAGCTGTGATTTCCTCAGGAAACAGTCCACTGCTGCATGTTGCCTGCCTTCTGCTCTGTGTCTTCTCCCCCACACAACTCCTGTGACCACGCTTTTTGCTGAATTCTGAGTCATCATCTTTTTAAAGAATAATGGTAAGCTCCATGATCGATGCAGTCCTGTTGGTTTGTGATGTCCATTTGATCTCTTCACAGAGTGGGATAGTCACATTTACTGAGTGAATGAATGAATGCATGAATGAATGAATGAAGAAATGGAGGGAAGTTTGAGGGAGAAATGGAAGAAAGGAAAGAGAAAGAGATGGAGGGAGAGAGAAGAGCATAGAGGGTGGGAGGATCATCAGGGGTAGCTGACTTCTCTCCAGTAAGCCCCTGACAAAGGCACAGGCCAGTCAGATGTCATCGCAAGCTGATGTGACACTAATTTCCCAAGGCTCAGTCCTCCTGGAAGACCTTCCCTGTTGCCTTACGCTGCAAGAGGAGATCGCGTGTGTTCTGAGCTCTGGCAACGCGACTGTGGACCTCACGTATTGCCACAAACCTACTGGCATGTAAGATGCTCCCTCTGCCCCCTGTCATTTATCACTTACTTTCTTGATCAAACTGTAAACCAGCAGGAGAGTGAGTGCTCAGCAATCATTAACCGCTGTTCTTGGACACGGACTTGATCATATAATTTACAACACTCAGCCCTGATCGTGGTTCCACCTCTGTGGCCATGCATGTCCTTTCTAGCTGGGTGTGTCACACACGAGGCTTCTGGCTAAGACCGGCATACAGAGGAGCAAGAAGAAGCGGTCGCGGGGAGAAAGATCCAGAAAGCAATTTGCTCCCTATGAAGTTGCCGAGAAGCCGGAGGCCGCTGCTTTTCAGTTTGCTGCTAAGTGAATATGTAACTACTTTATATATTTCAACAAAATTAAACTTAAACCTACAGAATTAGGTTTATTAATTTCTGTCAGGGCTCAATGGGGGAATAAGAATGGCCATTCATTATGGACACACAATTATTAGAGACAAAAATGAAGCCCAGCACTATTAAGTATAATAAAAATGTTGAACACTGAGGAAATTTTCATTAAATATAATCTATTCTTTATATTACTACACTTAATCCTTGCTGTCTGCTTCTCTGTTTTTCTCCAACCTATTTAATTTTATTACTTAACTTTTTATAAATGTTTCTTAATATAATTATGATTAAATATTTGAGAGGAGAGAAGAATGTTCATCTCTTAAGAAAAAAAGAAGAGAAATCTTTTCATCTCTTCTCTGCTAAGATGGTGAAAAATGTTCCCCCCCCCCCCTTTAAAGTAAAGTGCTAAATGGGATTTTATTATTGGGGCAAGGCCAGACAGAGCAGGAGAGGTGGGAAGGCAATAAATATGAAAGAAGCGGTGGTCAGCAATTGCAAAGGAGCCCCTGACATCACGCATCGAGATCGAGGCCCACTGCCTTCCAACAAGTACCTGTGCGTATCTGCATGGTCGAGCCCTGGAATTGAAAGAAGACCCCGCTGATACTGTGGCTGGCCCTCCCTTGAACACACCTGTGATCCCAGTGTTTAACTTTAAGCCAGAGTTGGTTCACCTGGATTCTCTTACCAAGCAGGGATGAGGAGAGATAGGTATCCAGCAGTAAGAGGCTGTGGCGTCTCAGGGAGACCCATGAAAGGATATTTATTTATTTATTTATTTATTTATTTATTCATTCATTCATTCATTCATTCATCCATTCATTCTTTCATTGGTACCAGCAATCATGCTCAGGACCTCGTGCTTCCCAGTCAGAGCCTTGGGCCCCTGAGCTATCTCCCTGGCTCTCACAAAAGGCTTTTAAAACAGAAGATAAGTGGATCGTGTCTGGAGACCTTCGGCAGAGGGGCAGAGGGACAGAGTGGAGCTGACTGGGCAGGGACACACGTTTCATTTTCTTTGAAATAATGTGACCCTATCTCTGTGTCTCAAGGACTTCTTCAAAAAAATCGCTTTATTAGTATATAGCAGCATGACTTATACCAGTTAAATCTCAGAAGCAGCCAATATGTCCATGAACAGGTGAACACACAGAACGTACTTAACCACTGTGGAGTACTTCTCTGTCACAACGGATACTCTTGAGTCCCTCCTAGGGAAGTGGAGGCACCTTGACAGTGTAAGACACATAAGCTGACATGTCATATGAGTTCCGCGAGAAGCGCAAGTCTATAAATAAATTGAAGAGAAAAACAAATGAGGAAACAAGGAAGTGCATTGCCAAGCTTCTATCCGTCTTCTTGTGACCTTATACATTTTTAACACAGCCCCATCAGGAAGCAGTAGTTGTATTTGGGTGGGGTGAGACATTAAAATAAAACAATGCTCAGATATTATGCTCATCGTTGGACACTTTAGAACACAGAGTTCTTGGCCTGGGGCGATCGCTCGGTGGTCTCAGCGCCTCCTCCTGGCAAACACAAGAATCTGGGTTTGATCCCCAGTACTGCATGCTGTGCCAGCCCCAGAACCCCAGGTGTTCCGTGCTAGCCACTGAAACAAGGTGGGATGGCACATACTTGGAGGCTGAGACAGGAGGATCACTCTGTCAAAGCTGCATAGTGAGACTTTGTACCAATTAATTAATTAATTAATTAAAAAAAGAACACAAGGTTCTTGTCCCATGGCAGTTCCCCCCCTGGGTCCCAGCTCTTGTCACTGCTTGCCCAGTGAATGAATGAATGAATCATCCATTTCTTATTTTCTTCTTGTTGTGCAAAGCAAGAAGCGAATTTTCATTAACAAAGGCTCTACAGTACACCTGGGGCTCTTTCCTGCCCAGTGGCCTAATTTGATGATCTTCCTCAGGTTCTTGATATTTGCATTATAATGACTATAAATTTGGTTCACAGCTAGGACCTGCAGCTAGGCTGTGACGGCTCTTTTCATTCATAGGTTTATTCTCCCGGAAGGCTGCCATTGTTGACTGACGCTATTGTTACTGTTACTTTCTGCAAAATTCTTGACGTAATTGTTCCTTCCCCATCCTACATGAGGCTGTGTCAGCCTTCTCGAAACTGGGATGCTCTGTCAATTCCAGTTTCTTCCATCTGACCCCGTTGGGCCTGTCAGTGTTCTCCAATGTGGAAGGGTGGCCCATGCTGTCCTCGGCATGCAGTCTCCTAGTCCCAGAGGCCCACACTACTCTTGTCTGAAGCTCTATTTCCTGAGCCTGGTGCATTTCTCCTTAGCCCTCCCATGCTTTGTAGAGGATTTCTTCTAGTAAATTCCTGAGAAGGACTGCATGAGAATTAAAATGTAGAGAATTTATCCTGTTGGAGAAGCTTCTCTTAGTAACTGCATCTAAGTCATTTCCCCTGGTTTCTCTCTAGCCCAGCTTTTTATTTTAATCTTCTTCTTAATCTTTACTTGAATTGACAATCTTCATATTTATTTATTAGCTTACTTTATTTCTTGGCTTCCCCATAAGGAAGTAAGGTCACGAGTTCTGGGACCTTGTTGGATTTGCTTACTGCTGGGGCCTTGTGCCAAGAGCAATAATGGATCCACGAGATGCTCCTTAAATATTTGTCGAATAATGGAATTGATGAGCCTATTAGCTTGTTGAACATAGGACTCTATGCAGAGCACAGGTGCAGAGGAAGCTCTGGCCCTCATGTGACATAACCTGCCTTGAGGCCCAGGGTATGTCGTTCTTTATCTGGAAAGAGCTTAAGCAGCCTCTAAAAGTGAAATCAGCACCAGCCTGACACCGTGCCACCTAGCCCTGGCACTCTGGGCACTTGGCTCTCTCTCTGCCTGGTACGCAGAAAGCCTGGACTTTAGGCCCTTGCTCCTTCAAGAGATGTGTTGTTGCTTCCCAAAACAATGTGAACGAAAGAATGCTGACTTTCCAACTTGTGTACCTGGAAGAAAGCGAAAAATAAATAAAACTTAGAACTAAGTGTGAGGTTGCAAAAGCTGAGCTGAGACAAATTCCAGAGAGGTGGAGATGTGCTCCCCCAGGACATAGCATAAAATATTGGTAGTTTCCAAACAGTTGTATATGTTATGTACATGTATATGCATATGAATATATATGCATGTGCATGGCATGTGTGTGTCTGTGTGCACACACATGTAGGTACAGAGTTTGTATGCATTTGTGCAGCTGATGCATGCACAGCAATTTGCATCTATTATAAAAATGGAATTTAAAAATAAAATAAATAACTTTAAATAGAGATTTTAATTGTACATTCTATCAAATAGCTATACAGGTAACCTTTCTCAAAGCCTGATGCAGATGAGTATTTACCAAATTCTATTGTGCAGCAGAATCTTCTAGAAGGTTTTTTGAAAACTGAGATCTCTGATCTCCAACCAAGGCATGACTGACTGGGACATGAGCAGCTGTTTTTCCCACCTTTGCATACTGATGCTGATGCTCTAGGATCACTTCTTTGGGAAGACATGGGCCGCGTGGCATCCTGGGTGCAGCTGACTTCCCTCTAGCTGACCAGCCTTCGCAGGTCCATGGAAAGATCGTGGGCTCCTGGCTTTGATCAGCTCACATTGGGATAAAGGACCATATACTGCCCTGGTCTGCAGCTTTCATTAAAGAGGCATTGATTGGCAAAGATTCCGTGGTGGCTGTCGATGTTCCCTAAATTATAAATTCTTAAATCTAGTGTTGTGTTATTTCATTAAAATGATGCTAATATTATCAGCTGTCTCATTTGGATTCCCCAGTTCACCCGTCCCTCCAGGCTGATTGCTTTTATTTTCTTTAGTGCCTCCAAGAAAGAGCAGTCTGAGGTAGGTAATATTATTCCCAATTCACAGATTAGGAAACTGAGGTCTAGAGGAGTAATTTTATCAAAGCCCCTCTGGCTGCCCAAATACACAAAGCAAAAGAAGTGAAAACATAAAGCCTTCCTGATCTTAGATTTGCCGAAGAAGCTATTAAAACCCGGAGAATGGCCTACTGCCTGTAAACACAGAGCTCATTAGTGGCCATGGGTGCCTGTGCACTGGGATTTCAAGTTCCATGGCGTTTTGCTCTGACCTTTGGCGTCAGGGTTGAACGCATAGCTTCATAGGTGCTAGGCAAACGCTGGGCTGCTGAGCTACATCTCCAACACTTTTACATTTTTCTTTAATTTTGAAACAGGCTCTTGCTCACTTTTCCACGTTGGCTTTGAGTTTCCAGTCCTCCTCCCTCCGCCTCCTGAGTAGCTGGGATTGCAGGTGTGCATCGCCGTACCTGGGTGAGCTCTGTGTTTTGTGTACAGTTCTGAATCTTCCTTCCCCACCGCCTGCACAGACGCTTGGCTCCAGACGCGCTGGTATGTGGTGAAGCCCTTGAACCGGTTCCTCTGTGCTCCTTCAGCTGTAGCCAGCTGCTCATGTATCACCCAACCTGTGACAAGCACTGACCTGCTCAGAGTCAGGTCCCGCACGCCACGGTGTGCCATGTCCAGCGTGGCTGCACATGAACAGGACGCCAGAGTTCTGCTCTGTTGGTTTAGAGAGGCCATATCCTCCCAGCAAAGGCTCAGCCTCAGGGGCGGCCTCCCACCTGACCACTGTCCCTGGACCCTTCCTATATGTGCGCAGGGTGGGGTCCCCTGGCTTCACCCATACGCCTGGCATCACCTAAGTGCAGCAGGCTGGTGCCAAGCGACATCATCCCTTCTCAGCCTGGTGTTTTGACAGTGTCTACATGTGGTCTCTAGGGGCACATAGATAGACACTTTTCTTTTTTTTCTATCTCAGTCAGATTAACCTTGTTTAATAATCTATTAGCAAGAAGGATAAAGGTCTTATTAACATTCACATGTTTTCTTTGCCACTGATAGATATGGTAGAAAGGGCATCGGCAGAGAGACGGCTGGTCAGCTGGTCTAGGCTCCAGCCTGGGCTCACTGTACGTGTGAGCTCGGTGAGCTTCTCTGGCTTCTCTGAGCCTCAGTGCCCTCCTTTATAAAGTAGGCTGATGGCCTCTACGTTGCGCTGTTGTTTTGGAGGGTTGAGAATGTGCCCATGAAGTGCTGACTTGGGACCCAGAAAGCATTGGTGCACATGAGCTGTTGTCATCATTCTGTGACCTCATGGAATCAGTGTCCATGGACTGTAACTAACACTATCCAAGAATTTCCCTCTCGTCATGACTGATTTGGGGTCCTGGGTCTGGACACAACTGCTCTGTCCGCCACAGCACCTGTGCTCTCTCAGGTGCCAGACCAACGCTCAATAAAGAGAAAGAAGCCCGTGTCCAGGGCGATGGTGGACCCTCTGAACTAGCTGGACGTGAACACCAAGCTTCTGTCGGTTTTCTTCTGAAAGGGCTAGTTTCATAACTACATCTCTCTGCCCCCAAATCGTCCTAAGTTTAGGCAAACCAACCCACCTCTCTGGCCAGCAGCTGAGTGGCCATAAAATTCAGCTGCGTGTCTATAACCAGAATGCTAGGGGAGAGAGGGAGGTGAACACGGCTCAGAGTGTGCGCCCCCAACTTCATTACTGATGCACCCCCAGACTTTCACAAGCACTGGCCTCATGGAGGGGGCCTCATTAAGATGCAGATGGCAGGCTGCACATGCGTGCTACCCTCAGGCAGCCTGCCCTGGGGCCCAGGTCTCCACAGTTCCAACATGCTTCCTGCGCCATCGCTGGCCTTCACCCCACCCTGGGAGCGGTGGTGGTCAGCATTCTGTACAGGTCACTCAGTTGCCGCAGGTAATTGGACATTCTTTTTCTACTACTTCTCTCGAGCTCACCCCTCCTTCTGCCACTGTGTGCATGTGCACTCCTCTGTTCTGCCTTTGCTTTCCTTCTCTCTGCCTGCTGGTGCTTCTGAGTCCTCTTCTCCTTCTATGTCATTGTCGTCTCTCTGTCTTTTTCCGAGTCCAGGTGGCTGCAGACAGCCTCACATTTGCTCTGGATGTGGAGATGGAGAAATGGCAAGAGAAGGCAACACAGAGACAAGACTGCCCCTCGAGAGGACAGAGTTCAAAGAGAGGAAGTGGAGACGCCCAGCACTCATTGAAGCAGGGAAGATTTCTTCCTAGGCGTCTCCTCATCTCTGAGGTCAGGGGAGTTAAAATCCACGACACTGTGAGGAACTTGGGGATGCGGTTACAAGACGCCTCGTGAATCTTTGGAGACTCCCGCAGGTATTCCTAGGAGGTGGGATGCACGAGAATAATAAGGTCGATGCGCAGAGCATCCTAGAGCCTGCCCCTGTTGGACTCAGGAGGTCTGAGATGGGGCTCAGACACGGATTGGTTCGTAAGCCACCACGATTACGAACAATGGCCAGAGGCAGATAGTGCAGATGGAAAGTGGCACGGGACAAACTGCTTTCCCCAGCGCGGGGAAATCTGGCAGAGAAGCCCAAATACACTTCCCTAGGGATTCACTACTCCCATTTCTGTTTAGAAAAAGTGTCTCCTACGTGACGTTTTCCTTTTCAAATACATTTTTCAGCAGAGAAATAAGCGTTCATTTCCCTCCTGGCTTAATTGCAGCCTGGCTGCTGGTGGGTTCTGCGTGAAGTTCAACCCCTGCTTGCTGTGGGCAAAGGCAATCTGATTAGGAGCGGGCCTCCGCACGCAGAGGGGCAGCTGCCGCTCGTGGGGAAATTATCACCATTTCAAATGTCAATCAACTTGATGCGTGATTAAGGGGAACGTGAGGCACCTCCCATCCAGGCTGCAGGCTGATACAAAACCGGAAATCTGTTTTCCCAGACTGGTGTGGGGCTTTGTCATAACCAATGCCTGTCACCTTGCCAGGCGCCGTGCCCAACACACCCAAAGAGCCCGAAGCATTTAGCTTCAATTACAGACGTCACTTGTCATTTCTGAGATGCTGACTACATTAATAAACTTTTTTTTGTCTGTTTGGAGCATTTGATTAACATATCTGTGGATAAATAACATTTATCTATTTTTCTTTCATTCCCAAGTTGTATACACGAACACCAGAGGAACAGAAACACCTGAACCTTAGCTCCCCGGAGCAGGCAGATGTGGCAGTCACAGTGGCCTCCAGAGGTTCTGCTCTGTCCTCACCAATTTTTATTCAACAGGTCACACTGTGGTGTCAGCCTTTCTGTGCACAGAGGGACATGGGGACCTCTTGGAAGGGGCAGGTACAGGTCCTACAGGAAAGGAAGACCTTCTGGGAGCAGAGTGGTTTGCTGGGATCCTCTTGTGGGATGATGTATAGTTGAGCCAGGCCAGGAAAGGGGCAGGGCCATGTTGCAAGCATTCTCTTATAGAACTAGAGTGTCCTTTCCTAACATGGTTCATTTGTGGTTCCCATCCAGCTGGTCCCAGAGCAGGTGGCTTCTGCTGATGGCAACAGAATTCATAGTATAGCAGCTCTAGGGTGAGGCAGAACTGGGCTCGAGTCCCAGCTTTGTCCTCAAACATCTTGGTCCCAGTGAGTGACTATGGTCCTTCCCAAAGAGGATGAGGATTTCGTGAGGTGATGAACCTCTGTGCATATCAAGAAATTAGTGATGTTGCA
>PVKN010042142.1:0-10434 GCA_004027915.1 Capromys pilorides
GTCATGTAAGACCTTAGCTTAAAACCCAAGCTAAGAGTTGCCTTGAAGCTGCTACCAGGATGATAACAATAAATTTACTGTTGTATAAAAACCTAGAAAGTGCTCTAGTTTTCTATATATAAAAATATAAATGATAAAGGCTGTGGCTAGCATCTATTCTTTTCTTTTTTTGTGGGACAGGAGTTTGAACTCATGACCTTGCACTTGTGCCACGGAGCTATCTCCCTGGCCCCTGCTAGCATCTATTTCTAACATGAAACGTCCTCCTATGTTGGGATAAATTAACTGTTAGGAAGATCATTTTCTAACTCTGAAATCCCTTAACTTATGAAAGGCAGCATAAATGTAATGATGCCCACTTATTGAGCAGTGCAGGGTCTCACTTTTAGGCTTGCACAGTAATGTGTTTCATCTGTGCCACATTGCTGAGTCACACACAATAATCCCTATTTTACATTCAGAAAAATGGAGGCAATAATAAGTTTAGAACCTGGCCCCAAGTCGCATAGCCTGAATGGCAGAATCAAGACTCTAGCCAGTACAACTGGCTCCTGTCTATATTTCTACTCATGTCATATGGCAGACAGTTGGTAGTCACCCAGAAAAAAGAAAAGCTCTTCAAAGCCTATGTAGAGCTCTGGGGAAAGTTGTCTCTTCTGTTAAGAGGAGGTTCTTAGCAGTAGTGAGCCGATCAACATTAGGTTGTCCTACAGATTGTCTCACTGCCACAGCTAAGCACTGTTGGGAACTTACTGGCTTGAAAGGTTGGTATCTACAGGTCTCTGGCATGGTGAGGACCTTCAGCTGGGCGGGCATAACTCGGGCTGGGTTATCCAACAGCTGGAAATTTGGCTCAGGTTCCTTTTTCTTTTCTTTTTCTTCTTTTTTCTCTGCTTCATCCTAGGGAGGAAAAATAACAGTTCAATATAGGTTCACTTCCATTCCACATTTGTGAATAAGTTTACTGAAACACTATCAGGTATAACAGAAGTACAGCTAAAGGGATGTCAGACTTGCAGGAGGGAGACTTACCCCTCTGTTCAGGGGTGATAACTGTTTTTGACTTGGTGTTTTTGTTTTTAATAACAAGGATCAAACTCAGGACCTTGTTCTTGCCAGGCAGCCGCTTATGCGGCTGAGTCATCTCCCTGGCCCCTTTGACTTGCTTTTGAAGGATTTCTACTATGAAGGTTTTCTATTGCTTCCTGATTTGTACTGTTCTATTCTGTGATACGTGGATATGGTTTCCAGAGTCTCTTTCAGGTAAAATTATGATTCTATATGCTTGGAACAATAGGATATTTAAAAGAGCAAAGTATAGTAATGTTTTTTTGCTTCTTTTTCTGTATTTAGGACAGGGTCTACAGGGTCTACAGGGTCTCACTACACAGACTGGACTTGTAGGTTCTCCTGTTTTCAGCTTCCCAAGTGCTGAGATTACAGGCGCGCACCACCACGTCCAGTCTCAACTGCTGTCTCAGGACGCCCCAGCGGCCGGCACGGGCACACTAGGTATTGAACCCTGGCTGCTGCGCCCTGCCTAAGCAGGTGCTTTAGTCTGCTAATTTATCAGACTGGTCCCCAGTAATGTTTAGCTAAGGAAGAGTCTGGACCATAGCGATGAGATACATTAACCTATATGACCACCAAGTTATACCTACCACTTCCATTTTCTCTTCCTCCTTTTTTTCTTTTTCTTTTTCCTTCTTTTTGGCTTTGGCAGTAATAGATAACACAGCAGTAGAAACCTACAGAAAGAGAACAAGGTAAATTTGTTGCAATTTCTTACCTACATACAAATAAAAAAGCATAAGGCTCAGTCCAATAATAATCTGATTTCTGGCAGTATTTAAAAAACCAAAACAGTCACAAAGTGAGAAACGCCAGGAGGACATTTATTTACATAATTCACTATCATTAAGGAGGCTCTGTAGTGCTTGGAGGCTTTCTCCAATTTAAATACCTGTTCTCATTTACCCCAGGGGTGAATTTGCTATCATGTATATCTAAAATAGGGATCTGGAAATTATATCCTTTCTTGCTTTACAGAGAAAGCTTGCAAAGCCTAAAAATTTTCCTCCAGTTCCGGTCTGAGAGGTGTTCTCATGACCAGATGAGAATAACTGTAATACAGTTAATAGAATAACTGTAATACACAACAGGTGAGTAGTTTGCCTGGAATGACCTTTTTTGATGGGATTTCACTGAAATCAATGGTGAAAAAGGGACTCTGGAAAACTGGGCAATATTGGTATAGAAAGCTGGCTGTGCTTCAGACACAAAAGGTGGCTCTGAAATGGCTGATCAAACAAGTTGCTGTGTCAGATGATATTCGTTACCTGCTACCCTCAACTCTGTCAATTGTGTGATTATCCCTATTTACACATAAAATTTGTAGCATTGACCAACTGGCAAATATGAAGTGTTATTCTAAAAGAAGGAATTCTTTCTATACATAAGGTGTCATGAAGGATAATTTTGCTGAGTAAAACTTCATGGGTAAGTGAAGCTCTAAATCATTTATTCTTCAACACGTATCAGTGAGTAGGACTGTACATGGCAGGAATATTACCTGCTGATAGCCTTTTTTTTTTTGTATTTTAAGGAAGGCTCTACAGGGTGTTCAGGGTCTCACTACTAGACAGGACTCCTAGTGATCCAACTGTTTAAAGCCTCCCAAGACAAGAGTTGGGATTACGGGTGCAAGCCACCACGCCCAGTCTCATTTGCCATCTCAGCACGCCCTGGGGGCAGGGCCGGCACAGCAGGCCTGGGGATTGAACCACGGCCCCTGTCTGCTTGATAGCCATTTTGAAAGGCAAATTACTTAATACTTACAAAAAGAAATACTATGGGTTTCTTTTGGTCAAGCACCTCCACACCTATGATTCTAACTACAGATATACTTGCATAAGTGCACAAGCACATGTATACAGGGAGGTTCATTCTAGCTTAGAGCAGTGACAAATTAGAAATAAGCCTTAAATGTACATTTAAAAAAAAGAAAGAACTGGCAAAAAATGCAGCTAGGGGAAAAAAGGAAATTCATATAAATTTAAACTGCTAAAGATATATGTAAGAGTGGAACAGTAAGATATAGAACAGCATGTAGAGACTGGCTCTGGTACTGAGGAAACCTAGGGGATTCACAAGTTATAACTCCTATGACATGGAAATTGGATGACCAAGAGAAGGAAAGACTCTTACTTTATGTTCTTGTGTGGTGTTACATTTTTCTTTTCTTCTGGTCTTTTTGAGATAGGGTTTCCCTATGTAGCTCAGGCTGGCCTTGAGCTTGTTTTGTAGCCCATTCTGGTCTCGAACGCGCAATAATCCTCCTGCCTCAGCCCACACCACCCACCAAGTGCTGGGATTACAGACATGCACCACCACACTGGCTTATTACATCTGACTGGAAATACTTCTTTTTTTTTTTTAAAGTAGGAAAATTTATTGGGGAACAGGGACAGTTCCTGAGAGCCAGGAGGGGTCCTGAATGGGTTGCCAATGAGCTGACTTTACAAAGCAAAACCACAAGGTGAGTACAACGTATGTCAAAACTAGAAGTGTACCTGCTAGGCTAATACTGCTCCAATAGCAACAAGGCCATGTAGATGATATCATTCACCTTAGGTGACAATTATAGCATTCTGGCAGGTCATATTTTTAAACTACAAAACCTGCTAAAAAACAAACTCACTAAAACATCCAGGAACCCTCTAAATAAGAACAAATGCTGTTCACTGGAACGAAGGACCTACCTTTTCCTTTTCTTTTTCTTTTGGTACTTCCAGAGGTGCAGGATATGCGAATGTGGATGGTTTACAGTTTGATTTATACTGAACCTTCGGCATCTGAAGAAAGAAAATATTCATTTTATTTCTACCTCCCTGAAGAAAATTAATCAATATTGAGATTTAAGACTTCTATGCTTCCAACCAGCACATGTACCCAAGACCCCTGAAGTCCATGGTAATTAAGCATTTGGTTACAGAACTATTCAATGATAATCACTCCTCTGAAGGGTGTCTGTTTTCTTTTATTGAATTAGTTTTAGGCACTTTAAAGAATTAACTGCAGTCCCCTGAACATTCCTAAAGCTCTGTGCCATTGAACAGGCATCTTTTTATCTCATCCTCCTCACAACTCACTGCTGAGTGGGTTATGCTCTCCCCACCGCCCCTCCTTCGCAGAGCGCCTTATGATTCATTCCACCCTCCAAACTTTGTTCCTTCCTTGTACCACCTTGCACACATACACAGCAGTCTATACAGAGCTTCCACATCATATAATCGCTCTAGGGAAAAGTCTAACAAGAGCCTAATGCAGAAGTTGTCTTTACATTATTTACTGAGAAAATGGAAAGATCTTCAGCCTACATTTTCTCTATTTCCCTAATTTGCATTGATGGAGAGTGGCATGTACCAAACTTCTAGGGGAAAGAACCCCACCTTCTTCACTTGAAATTCATTGTGAAGAATGAAAACACAGAACATACAACTGGTTGGCAGAGGAAAAAAAGCCCCCAAAGAATACACAGAATGTTCAATTACACTGTTAAAAGTTTGTGGCAGGAAACCAAAATATTCTTGTTTTGAGAAATAAAAATACTAAATGTTTAAAATGTGAAGTTCTAATACTGAACAACTTCACCAACGACAACTGGCTTCCAAAGGGCTACAATGAAAAAATCAATATGATGAAATATTCATCAGCTATCTTTTTAGCCTAAAATTTTTCCACTCTGAAAACTTAACAGAACGTTTTAACAACAGTGATGACCAGATAGAAGAGTTATTTAAACGTCAAAAGGTCTTTGACCTTTAAACAGAAGAACAAGAAACAGAATCATTATGTCACAGGATTCAGCAAGACCTAAACACAAAGCACATTAAAACAATTTTAAAACAAATGGGCCAGGGATATAACTCAGTGGCGCAACTGTCTGCCAGGCGAGCATAAGGTCCTGAGTTCAATTCCTGGTACCCACCACATTCCCCTCAATATTTTTACTTTATTTTTTAAACCTCATTTATTTATTTATTTGTGTTCTGGCCAGCTCAGCCTGCCCTTGGGGTGGGGCTGGTGCAGTGTGTGGTGCCGGGGATCGAACCGCAGTCCCTGTGGCTGCCTAAGCAGGTGCTTTAGACCACTGAGCCATCTCGCCAGCCCCATTCCCCTCAATAGTGAGCCAGGAATAGTGGTATACCCCTATGATCTCAGCACTCTATGCTGAGGAGAAAGAAGATCAGAAGTTTAAGCCCACTCCCAGCAACTTAGCAAGGTCCTGTCTCAAAACTATTAAAGAGGGCTGGGGATATAGCTCAGCATGGAAGCTCTGCTGTCACATTCCAGTGGGCCCCGCTCAGTGGTGACAGGGCAGATGGTGCCTGTGGTCTTTGGCCTAAGTGGTAATTTTTTTTTTTTTTTTTTTTTTGTATTATGGCCGGCTCAGCCTGCTGTGGGGGTGGGGCTGGCGCAGCATGTGGTGCCGGGGATGGAAATGCAGTCCCTGAGGTTGCCTAAGCTTGCCTAAGCAGGCGCTTTAGACTGCTAAACCATCTTGCCAGCCCAATGTAGGTTTTTGTTTTCTTTTTTGCAGAACTGAGGATTGAACACAGGACCTTGCACTTGCCAGGCAGGCGCTGAGCTTCTCCCCAGCCCTAACTTTGTTTTATCAGAGTCCTCGGTTCCTCAAAACAGTGGGTCTTGTTTTTTGCCACTACCAGAAAGACATTCTCCTATTTTGCTTTTTCCTGAAGTATGATTCTTTCTTCTATCGACTATTCCAGTATCATATAACTCTGAAATGTGTATTGCATCAAACCATTATTATTATTATTATTATTATTATTATTATTATTATTATTATTAAATAGGATCTCAGTTTAGGCTGGCCTTGAACTCAGAATGTACTCCAGGACAGCCTAGTCAACTCATGGGGATCTTCCTGCCTCAGCTTTCTGAGTGTTGGGACTCAAGGGGTATGCAGTCATGTGCTGCCCCATTCCTTATTAATTATTAAAGACTTAGTTTAGGTCCTTATTCTTCTTTTCTCAGATTACTGCTATAGCAATAATTTTGCATTATCATTGTTAACAGGTTTCCAATGATACCAGAATAATCTTTCTAATAAGCAAATCTCAGGGTGGGGGGATAGCTCAGTGGTCTAAGCACCTTGCAAGGACCTGGATTCAATCACCATACCCACATGCTGAGCTGGCCACCAAAACCGGGTGTGGTGGTGAACGTCTGTAATCCTAGCACTGGGGAGGCTGAGACAGGGGGATCACTATGAGTCTGAACTGTAGCTGCACCAAATAAATAAATGAATGAATGAATGCAAACCTCATGTCATTTATCAGCTTGAAATCCTTCAAGAGTCTCCACAGCAAAAACAACAACAACAACAACAACAACAAAAACCAAAAACAAACAAACAAAAAAACCCCCCACAAAAGTCTCCATAGCCCTTCACATTTGCCTTTTTTGCATTTTGAGACAGGGTCTTACTATCTCAAGGCTGGCCTGGAACTCACCATGTAGTTTCCAGCCTCGCTTGAACTCTCAGCAGTCTTGCTGCCTCACTGGAATTGTGGGTATGAGCCACCACACCCAATTCCCTCAAGCTTTAGAATTAAATAAAATCACTCAGAGTGGTCTACAAAAGTTCTTCATATATTAATAGAAAGTCCTGCTGGGTGTGATGGAACATTTCTGTAATTCCAGCACTTGGGAGGCTGAGGCAGGTGGACCAGTGTGAGTTCGAGACCAGCCTGGGCTACAAAAGTGAGCTCAAGGCCACCCTAAACTGCACAGGGAGACCCTGTCTCAGAAAGACAAAAAAAAAAAAAAAAAAAGTCTCTTTTTTAACCATCCCCGTCTACTGATTTACCCAAGGTTACATAGCTAGTAAGGAGACTTGATTTTTTAAAACTTCCACTGGCACATTCCACTCAGGGGCAATGGATGACTCAACTGGAAGAAAAATACACCACAGAGTTGTTAATTGGTCTTGGAAGCTTCATGGGAATCTTTGGGAGCAGGTGGTGAATATGAACAACACAGAGTGCTGAGATGAGGCCTCACACACATACCTTTAAATCCTTATTCAGGCCGATGACACAGGTAGGGGTATAAGCCAATGACAGAAAGTGTGACAGAGGAAACCAGAACCAGAACTGGGTAAAGACAAGGACGCCAACCACAGAGGGCATATGGGTGTGCCCGGTTCTGGACTGCAAGGAGATTGTGACATTATGGCCACCTGTAGAATAAAGAGAGAGAAATCATGAACAGGAATTCAGTGGGGCAATAAGAAGCTTTTCTAAGTATTATACTATGCAACTGACTTGTAATTACTTTAATGTGTAGTCTGTATCATCAAACACAGAATCCCTGGAATTAGTGAGCTATCTGTGCTCTCCCAAATGGGAAGTACTATAGCTGGACCCAGGGTAAATCTATAGCTTCTTTCTCTACTGGCATATATTGTTAAAACTAAGCCCGAGGGTATCAAAACTGTGATGCTAAATTAAACACTAATCTATGTAACATTATATATTGGCTTTTAATATGCTAATAAAAAGTAAAGTTTTGATTATATTTGCAAAAGATAGCACAGAGGGGTATAAATGTGCTTTAATTACATTTCAGTGCAGATATATACATACTTATATTCATATTTATAAAAATATACTTTCAGACTTGTTCTTTTAGGTGCTAAGCAGCATACAAATTATCTGAATTTATTATTATTATCTAAAAAATATCTATTATGGTTATAAAGACTTATGTTCTAGTTACAGGAAAATCTAAGCATGGGGAGCATGCTGGGAATTATGAAACAATCTACATGGCTAGACACTGACCTTAACTCTTTGCGACCACTGATAATCACTTTACTTCTAAGGGTTTTTCCCACTGGCAAAAGAGGGCTTCAACTTTAGCACCTGAACTAGGGTACTACCCCTACAAAAGGAAAATTTTAACCTCTAATACGTGATTCAACTAAAAAGCTTTCTGTGACAACACAGTTATGTTTAACAATAAAATCAGAGCTCCTCAGTTCCCCAGAAATCTGGCCTGTGGGAGTATGTACAGCTTTGGAGGCTGACCTGTTCCATTACCCACCATGGCACCCAGACCCTAGGAGGCCAGAGAAGTGAGTCAAAAGCCAGAAAACCAGAGCTCTAAGCTGGCGCTTCCTTGAGCTTTGAGGCCCTGTGATTCCAGGAGGCCACTTGGGCTGCAAACTTGCCTTTTGGGTCAGGTAATCAAAGAGAAAAAAACGGCTGCAAGCAGCGGGGACTAAAAGAGCATGGAAACCACACGTCCTATTTAAAGGGGCTCCACCACCAGCACTATAGGCTCAGGGTTTTTAGGTCATTTTAACAGGAGGTTCTAAGCCATATTTTTTTTCTTCAAAACACTGCACATTTTGTTAGGAAGTGAAATCAAAACATCCTTCTTGTCAGATATGGCCTAAGGGGTGCTATGTTGCTACATCTGGTCTATAATGAACAGCCTTAGTCTTGTGTTACAGAACTCTGAGGTGCAAATCTTTTAGTTTACATATTACAGGCTATACAAATGGGACCTGTCTGTGCCAACTCTCAGGATCCTCACTTGGATTCTAATGCTGCATTCCTGTTCCTAATCTTAGCACTAAATAGCACGGTAAGGGTCAAGAGTCTACTGCTCAAATTGATTAAGTTTTAAAAATATTCTACAATAGGGGCTGGGGAGATAGCTCTGTGACACAAGTGCCTGCCAGGCAAGTGTAAGGTTGTGAGTTTGAACCTCGGTCCTGAAAAAAAAAGTAAAAAATATTCTACAACAGCTCATTTAAGATTTTTTTTTTTTGGGGGGGGGGCAGGGGAGATATCTCCGTGGCACAAGTGCTTGACTGGCAAGTGCAAGGTTGTGAGTTTGAACCCCAGTCCCACAACAACAAAAAAAAAAAATTTTTTTTTTTGTGATACCAGGGATTGAACTTAGGACCTTGAGCTTGCCAGGCAGGCACTTAAGTCACTAAGCTATATTCCCAGCCCCTCATTTAGGATTTTTATCTGGAAAAAAAAGTCCACATATTTTACTCTTCTATAATTATATACATTAAGGAGCTGGTGGGACAGCTCAGCTGTCTAAAGTGCTTGCTTAGGCAAGCTTAGGCAAGCTTATGAACAGTGGTTCGATCCTTGGTACCATACGCCACCACCACAGCAGGCTGAGCAGGCCATAGAGCATGGGTGCAGTGGCACGTGCCTGTAATTCCAATGCTGGGGAGGCTGAAAAGCAGCAGGATCACTATGAATCTAAGCTGCGTAGTGAGATCCTGTAACGACCAAATGCATTTAAAAAAATTATATACATTTATTGTCTGCCTGCACTCTCCCTGACATTCACATAACACTTACGATCTATTGAGAAATGGGAACAAAATATTGGAAGAGACTCCAAGGCATCTTTAGTTGGGCAGAGAAGGCAGGTACTTAATAAAGGTGACATAAAAGTACTGTGTGGGAACACACAGCTCAGCATGGTACCTACCCCAGGGTTGGGGCTCGACAGGCAGAAGGAAAGGCTGCTTAAAGAGTGTGCTGCTTGCCTTAAGATTTGAAGCTGATTTTTCTTTCATTTTAATGAAATTCACCTTCAGACTTAAATTAGCTTTCTGTTCTCATATTGTGAGACTTAATGAACAAGGGAGAGTTTATTCTATTGACAGTAATTAGTTCAGACTTCAATATTAACCTCCTTGTTAATCTGTGCCTTTCCCCAAGACTGAATCATTTAATTTCTTATAAACTTCAACTTTTCCCTTTTGAAGCTGCTCTCCAGTTTTTTTTTTTCTTTTTTGTATTTTAGTATAGGGTCTACAGGGTCTCACTACACAGATTGGACTCTTAGTGATCTTCCTGTTGTCATCCTCCCAAGGGCTGGGATTACAGGCGTGTGCCACCATGCCCAGTCTTCTCCAGAGTTTTTCCACTCCCAGCTTTACTAAGCCAGAGACCAGGACTGAATATCTTTCTAATGAAGTTGCAGCACAGCTTTAGAGAACAGTAGTAAAAAAAAGAACAATTTTATGCACTAAGAATATAATGCAAAAACCATTATAAATAGAGAAAGAAGCACTAGAACTCAACTGGCCCATGACATAGCAGACTGAAAGAGAAAGGAAGAAGGGAAAGGAGGCATGACTTCTAATAAAGATGGTAAAAATAAACTGGGAAACAGAATTCTCTTCAAATTCTTAACTTAACAGTAAAAACTGTAGGGCTGTTAAGCAAGCAAAACAAGCTACATCTAAAAAATTAAACTTTTAAAAGTGGCAGCTGAAGGAAAAAAGACTAATAAAACATTCCTCTTAAAATCCTGTTTTACTCTCTTATCAAGGCATCCTAGAAAGGTAACATAGTGTATGATTCC
>PVKN010042143.1:0-10463 GCA_004027915.1 Capromys pilorides
ATGTCTCAAAATAAAAAAGAAACCAACAAAAAAGACCAGACTCAGTAGCCACTACCAAAAAAGAAAAGAATAACTATTATGAGACATGTTTTGAAATACTCCTTTCCCAGCCTCCCACGCTCATTATCAGCGAAGTAACCACAGGGCCCGCAGCCACAGAGGAGGAAAAACGTTCACGGGACGTCTACGACGCATGCTCCCCCGTTCTGCGAGGCCAGTGACATTTGTGAGCTCAGAACTGGCTGCACGTAGGAGCAACGCCCCGTACAAATCAGGGTGCTGGCCACTTCCTAATGCTTTGAGAAGCACTGCCCAGCCCAGCTCCTCATTTACACGCAGGCTGAGTTTAACATCACAGTGTGACATTTAACGGGGTTGGATTCTCGGCTAGCTCTGGGGTCACCCGTAGGCAGAGGCGACAACACAGAACATCCCTTGAAGTGACCCCCTTCCTTCCAGCACAGATTAGCTCCCCCCACCCCGAAGCTTGTAGGTCAACACCGACACAGGAGTCCTCAGCAGGCTGAAGGTCCCCACGGCTGGCTTTATCATCCTGCAGTGAAACCAAAGGAACCACTTCAGAATTACTCCACCGAGCACTCTTTATCCTTTTACTGCAAGTTTGAGTGATAAAATCGCCAGTCAGCTACGGCAGATGATAGTGAACTAGACGTAAGCGCCAACGCCAGCTGAGCCAGCAGGAGGGGAGGGGGCGGCCCTCGAGAGAGCTTCCTCCAGGAACCTCCGTCCTCCTCCATGGCAACATCCCTGAGGAGGCAAAGCCTGCACAGGCCAGCGCACCACAGGCTCCGGCATGTCTGCTCCTAGGGAAGAATACTATGGGAAGGACAGCGCCCAGGGGTCCCCAGAGCCCATGCCATCTGACAGACTTTGCAGGGCAGGCGGCCCTGTGAGTCACGGGCTTCCTAAGAGTTGCACACACATTTTGGAATACCCGTAGTATCCAACAATTCGCACTGTCCACACTCTGGAATATAGATATGTGGGATGCACCATGTGAGAGCTGCAGTTCTCGCTGGCTGTGGTGGTGCACACCTGTGATTGCAACATCCGGAAGACTCAGAAGAACCAGAAGTTGGAGCTCAGCCTGGGCAAATCAACACAGGGAGACGCTATGTCAAAATAAAGCTTATAAAGGCCTGGGATGTGGCTCACTGTGGAACACCTGGATTCAGTGTCCAGTGCTGAAAAACTCGAATAAAAAACCAAACCCAACAAAACAACAAATCAAAATGAACAAAAAATACTGGTGCGTCATCGAGCGAGGGCACCAGGCGATGTAAACGATCAAGATGCAGCATGCATACGTGCCGCATCCCCGAGACGACTGTGATTCTTACGTGTCACAAACGTGTATTAACGAAATAGAATCACCTAGAATGACAGAGCCCTAGAATTGCAAATAATTTTAATTTTTGTAAAATATAACTTCAGTAAATTTCAGGAAAAATTTGAAATCTTACATTATATAAATACTTAATATCTAGCTATTATTATTTATAATTTTAATGGGTACTTTTGAAAACTTTATGTACTGTAAGCATGTGCTTGTGAAAGAATTTTAAAATTTTAGAAAAATAACTCAAAAAAATAGGGAAAATGATTTTTTTTTTTAAAGACAGGGTCTCTCTCTGTACTTTAGGCTAGCCATGAGCTCACTTTGTAGCCTAGGCTGGTCTTGAACTCACCATGATCCTCCTGCCTCAGCCTCCCGAGTGCTGGGATTACAGGTGTGAGCCACCACACCTGGCTGAAAAATGATTTTAACTTAGAAATTCAACATTCTTAAATTCACATTTTAGGCTACTGCAGTACCTACAGATTCTGCACTTGTGGGGTCTGTTATCTTTCACCATTTTCCTCCTCCTCCTCCCCCTCCTCCCCCTCCTCCTCCTCTTCCTCCTCCTCCTCCTCCTCTTCTTCTTCTTCTTCTTCTGAGCTATCTCCCCATCCCCACCATTTACTTCTTAGGCCACTGCTCTCGCCAACACACTAGCTATATGAAATCCTCTACCTTAATGCATGAAATGGAAGCGAGAAATAACACACTGTATGAGGCAAGCACACAGGAACCAAGGAGGTGCCGTCACTGTAACCCCAGCCACCCCTCAGAGCCAGCCCTACAGCCTGGGGACAGCCTGTGAAGTTCAGACATCCAGGCCAGCTGGGCAACTTGCTACCAAAACACCATTTTGTTCTTGGAAGACCTCTGAGTCAGAGGAGAACAGACCCTGGTACTCAGGAGCTCCAAGGTTCCTCCAAAGTGTTGACACAATATAGAGACGCTTGTTATAGATGCAACGGACGTTTACTTTTGTTTTATTTTGCTGTGTTGGAGATTGAACCCCGGGCCCAAAACAAGCTGAGCACAAGTTAAATTCTACCACTGAGCTATATCCCTGACATGACAAACATTCCTCAAAGGAAGCCCGCGCATGCTGGCTCCCACCCTGTAGCGTGCCCCTCTCTCTCTTTCGGATCTAGCTCTCTCTTTCTTTGGGGAATCATTCTGGAATCTACCCTCCAACTCAATATATATATATATATATATATATATATATATATATATATATATATATTTGAATATATATATATACTCAGTTGAATATATATATACTGAATATATATATATATATATATATATATATATATATATATATATATATTCAGTTCTTGCTGGCTTTAAACTCACTTTGGAGCCCAGGCTGGCCTCAAACTCATGGTGATCTTCCTGCCTCAGCCTGCCAAGTACTGGGTTATAGGAGTGTGGTGTCACGCCTGGCTTATTTATCAAACATTTTAAGAATCATCTGTGATGTGACAACATGTGGATTTTCCCCCTAACATATGCCCTCCCCCCCACCCCCAGTTTTAAGTAAATCATGAGAATAAATGGTACTTTTAGGGTTTTGCTAAGAACTGTCATGTGATACTGGCTTTTACTGGTGTAGTCATGGCTATTGTTACCTTCAGCTATGCTTTGTGAATTTCTTCTATGCTTGAAGTTGAACAAAATTCTCTGTTTCTGTTAGGGGTTAGTGAAAATGAAGATCAAATTTCCATTCAAGCTCAGAGACTCCCTGAATTTTATCTGTGCCCTGCGGGGGGGTGGGGGGGGGGCACCAGAGTCACAACCCCTTTGTGAAGCTCCTGCCACCACCTGCTGGTGATCACAACCTGCATCTACGCCATTTCTACCTCTCAACACCCTAAGGTGGCAGCCCTGAGATTCCTGCCATTCCTGGGTTCTCTGTTTCTCTGCCTTCGTCTCTTCCTCCCTGAGTTTAAAGACTGCTGTGGCTGTGCCGATGGATGTTTTCTAATACTTAATAATACGTAACACTTATGTGGATTAACCTTTTCTCTAGCATCTTAGCCACTTGGCCAGGCGAGAGGCTACTATTATTCCTCTCATGTTGGAAAAGAGAAGCAGGCTGAGCCGGGCACTCGCAGGTGAGCCACAGGACCTTCTCTCTCCTCCCAGCCCTCAGAATACACAGGCTCCGCCCGATGCACCTGCTCTAGCAAGCCACTGCACGGTTCCAGAAGGGAGAAGCCAGGGACAGAACCCAGGACTCTGCTCTGAAAGCAGCCTCAGTGTTGGGCCAAGGGCGGTGGCTGTGGCAGGGGCCACCCACCGCGCTCCCCCGTTCCTCTCAACGACAGGGGCTGACTCAGCACGCTGCAGTCAGGCCATGGGTTCAGTGGAGAGCCCAGTCAGAAACCACAACAGATCTCATCTACTCGCATGACTACCAAGAAGCGGTGGATAACTTAACCTTTGGGAAATGTGATGCAAAGAGAACTGAGAGCCCTGTAGTAGTCACTTTTTGGAGCAATCTAGAATAACCCTTGAAAGGTGTTTTCATCTGGGGGTGAAGCCCTGTGGCAGAGCTGTGATTAACATGAACAAGGCCCTGGGTTCAATCCCTGGCACAAACTAAAAAAACTTACCAACATGTTACCCAAAACTGTTAAGTAGGCAGGCATTCTGTATCTTAAATTCAGATGGTGACAGTGACCAAGGAGCACTAAGGGAGAAGATACTCTTTGGGCTGCAAGAGACAGTTGTCACAATCAAAGCGAAGCCACCCTAAAAGCAGTCTGGAGTAACAGGACTGTGCTGCAGGCCACTTCTGCCTGCAGGGGGCCACCTAGGAGGGCCTACGGTATCACTAGCGCTCGCCTTAGCGTAAGTACTATCCCAGTTTATCTGCTGGTTTCCTGAGTTCAACTCTTGCCAGCCCGTATTCAAGTACCCTTCCTCCAAGGAGAAAGATATCTGAAGAAAGATCTTACTTCATCTACTGGGACTGAACTCAGGGCCTTCCACATTCTAAGCAAGTTCTCTCCCAGTGAGCTACCTCTTTATTTATTTGTTGAATTTTGAGACAGTCTTGCTAGGTTGTGCAGGCTGTTTTGGAACTTGGGATCCTTTCTGAGGCTCCCCCTGAACTTTTCTTTACTTGGAACAATCTTCCTGCCACGAGTGCTGGGATTACAAGCATGCACCACCATCCCGGCTTCCCCCTGAACGTTTTAATGGCAGTGTAATCTCTATAAAATAATCCAACCCACAAGGTATTGTTTTTATTCCACACCTGTTTCTAACTTCCCATTATGATTGGATAAGCCACTGGTTTATTGTTTCTTAGGTAAATATCATACTAAATGAGTTCTAATTATTTGCGTGCAAGAGCTAAACACTGTCGCGTGTGTACCTGGAAGTGTGTATTTCTGCAGGATCTGTCACTCTCAATCTCAGGCAATTTCCAAGTTTCTTATCACTGCCATGTTATTGGAGGGCTGGGGAGTGCAGCTTCGTGGTGGGTGTCTAGTACACCCCCAGCACTGAAGTTAATAATTAGAAACGAATTATTCTCTGTCCTTTACCAATCCAATGGACTCCCTTCCACGCTACCTACTTCAAGATCTGCACATGCGCTAACTGGCTCTCTCCTACGCGCCTGCCCCGCCCCCCAACACGGCTGCTTTGGTGTTGCTATGCCTCGTGCCCCAGTTACAGGGCTTCCTTGTTGTCTTGTGTATGACGCTCGTTTTCTCGCTCTCTGTATGACTTGTCCCCTCATCTTTTGATTCCTTCAAGTAAAAAGACCATGTTGTAAAGGCGCACATATGCACAGAGACTCATTCTCCTCTGCACTTTCTGTCACACTACACGTGCCAGCCTGGCACAGTCAGCACATCATGGCCCTTTGCCCCCCAAGATTATCACTTATGATATCATAATCACCCTAGTATGAATAAGCACATCTGTGGAGTTTCCAAAATTGCCCAATGATGTATTTCTCAGAATATGTCTTTGTCATTAGTTGACATGTGACGATGCAATCACGTGTGTTTATCATCTGCCTTCCGTTCTCAACAAACGCTCCCTAACAGCGTCATCGTTAGTTTGCTGTTGTATCCCTGGTACCCAGAGCACTGCCGAGAGCTCACTAAAGACTTCTTATGTGGGTTTGCTTCCACAGCCTTGACAGGAACGAAGACGTTACACAAGTAAGACCACACAGCCTTACAAGATGCCGGCTACATGGGACAAAGGGCACTGCGAGCAACCGACAAAGCCTCCTGGAGGACTGACCCTACCACCACGTTTTCAGGACGGAGAACATGACGAAAGGCTGACTCAAAAGCAGAGGGTATCCTCTGCTTCTGCAGAAGTATGAATAAGACAAAGTACAGGGTACATTCCAGGAACGAGGGGGGCAGGAGCTAAGGGGCGAGACAAAGCGGCTCGAACCACACTGCGGCAGGATTCAAAGCAGGCTGCTTCGAATGCCTGCGTGCCTACTCCTCACTTTAACGCCCTACATAGGAGTCAAGCCAGGCAGCAAACCACAGAGCCACAGCAAAAAACCACCACCATGTTCTGCTGAAAAGCCTCAGGAGTAAGTGGTCCTGAGATAAGAAGGGTTTTCTCAGGAAGGGACCTAGACTGCAGGGTGTCAGCCAGTTTTGCTAGGTTAGATGCCCACTGCTGCGCTGGACACAATGTTCCATTCTCCCCCACGCCCCCTTTTTTTTTTTTTGCGGCACAGGGGATTGAACTCAGGACCTGCGCTTGCCAGGCAAGAGCTTATTCTACTGAGCTATCTCCTCAGCCCTGGGCACGGTGTTTTCGCCCATCGAGAGAAACGCTGATGCTGCTCCAGGATCGCTGTATGTGTCCAACATACTGGAATCTGAGAGAACCACGGAAGCAGCATTAGACTAAAAAAGCACAACAGGAAATAATGAGAAGGAGCTCAACACTTCCATTCCTTTCGTGTGTCACTTAAGATCTCACTTGGTCTCGCCAGTCTCTGGGCAGGCGCCCCTATTAACGCCACCGAAACCCTAAACAATCAAATTTTAACTCTCACTTTTAGACCAAAGACCCCACTAACTTTCGAGCACGTCAGTAGTTTCCATAAACCACCTGGGCGGAACATAAGCAAAAAATGTTGCCCAGAGTCCGGTTTTTTCTCACACCCGTCTCTGCAGATTGTTTCCAAAAACCCGCCAACGAGGTGATTAACACATCAATACACTGGGGCCTGAGCCGATGACGGAGCATACTCAAGGTCCGTGGGCCTGGGAACAGAGTAATAAACGGTGTCGATCTCCAGCGACTCATTCACTGGGTCCCCAACAAGACCCAAAGACCAGGAGGCGTCCCGCCACGCTGCCTCACAGCCGACAGGCGTACGCGCCTTGTCCGGAAGTCCACGGGGTCACCGGGCCACAGGTACCCCAGGGCGGCGGATTCCCACACACGACTCTGGAGAGGAAGTGCCCTTCAGCGGTGTTTCCATGAGGTCGCGCCCGCCGCAGCCCAGGTCTTCACACTCTCGCAGCTGCACACCTGGCGCCCAGCGGCAGCCTCCGCTCTAACCCCGCCCCCGTCCCGCCCCCCGAGGCCAGGCTCGACCAATCCCGTGCCCCCTCGGCAGCAACCCGGTCCGGCCGACGGAAGTAGGCCTTACGTCACTGCGGGTGAGCCGCCTCATTTCCGGCGCGCGGTGAGCTGTGGGAGTGATGCGCGATGGCCCACGCTGGGGGGCTTTTCACACCGGGTGGGGTTGGGAGGCGAGGCTGTGCTCCGGCACTTCACAGACCTCCGCGTCAGAATTTCCCCCTGGCGCCGGCGCTACCTCAAATGTCAGGGCTCGCCCACTCTTCCCGGGCTCGGCGACCTAACCTTTCGAGGGCTCCAGAGGGGAAATTCGCCGACCTTGCCGGACTTTTCCAGAACGTGAGAGAGACACTCATGGGAGACCTCAAAGGTCCAGTGTCTCAGTTTAAATGGTTCGTAGTCCGAGATGGTAGAATACAGTTAAAAACAATGTCCGCTTACCCAAGCGAGGCGCATGAAATTTCACTTCTCATGTTCCTCAAATGCTTTTTCTTTTGTCTTTTTGAGACAGGGTCTCGTTGTGCAGTTCAGCCTGGCCCTGAGCTCCCTTTTGTAGCCCAGGCTGGTCTCGAACTCGCACCAATCCTCCTGCCTCAGACTCCCAGGTGCTGGGATTACAGGCGTGAGCCATCAGGCCCGGCTCCTCAAATGCTTTCGATGCAAGAAATAAGGACTTCACTGAACTAGGAATAAGAAATTGGATGATCGCGTTGTAAAAGTGCAGTGGTCCATAAATGTATTCCTCTATGGCAGTCAAGAAAACCCCGTCAAATAGTACAGGGCGAAATCACCAAGTAGTTACCAAGCACCGGCGGGGTGCCGGGGCAGTGTAGGTGCTGAGGATTCAACACTGACCAAGATAGAATGGAGAAGTCCCCTCCTGGTGTCCACAGGACGGGGAGAGACAGGCAAGAGGTAAAGGGGGATGAGGAAACATTTGACCAGTGGTATCCATGGGGGAGTGGCAGAGAACCGTGGCGTGTTTACTTAGCAGAATGAGACGCCCCATGTAAGAGTGGCCCATGAGAAAAGATGTCAGGAGCCTGGCAGTTTCTCCGCTAGGCTGGCGAGGATCGTGCTGGGTAGGGGCCGTCGGTGGCTGTACCTGCTGTGGTAATGCCACGTGTCCCTTATGGAACACTAGCTGTTCCTTATGTGTTAGATTTACTGCCTCAGTAAACTTAAGGCCTTTACAAACAGGGAAAGTTTTGAGTCCGTACTTCCCATAATGCATAAAGACTTTTGTCACATGTTGAGTAAAAAAGGTAGTGGACAGGGTGGGGTGGTTATAGAAATAGGGGACTGCGCGAAGAGGCGCCTGCGTTGCCGGTACAAGAGCAGGGGTGTTTGGTAAATGGTTGGACTTCGGGGGCTGTCTCCTGTAAACGTATGATGAGGCGTCTGAAGTATAGAGAAAGTGTCACAAGTGTCACTGGCATTATTAACGCTAACAGTCAGTGGTGGGCAGAGCGTGAATTTTGGCATGAGCATATCTGAGTCTGACCAGGACTGCAGGGCCCTGTACAGTCATTTCACCCTTCTGGACCACAATCTTGGCCTCTGTATGATGAAAAGTATAGTAATACCTTTCAGAAAGCATATAATGTCTAAAGCCAATACACGAGAAAGAAAATACTAGCCTACTGTTAAAAGTACTGAGGTAATGACCAGAAGAAATTTTTTTTTTTTTTTTTTTTTTTTTTTTTAAGACAAGGCTCATTATGCAGTTCAGGCTGACCTTGAATAGTCTGGCCTCAAAGTGATCCTCCTGCCTCAGCCTCTGAGTGCTGGGAAAGAAGTCAGAGCTGAAGATCTTTACTCCTGGGAGCAGAACTGAGATTCAGAAAGCGCAGACTCCAAGGCTGCTGCTCCTGGATGAGTCAGCTCTGCTCTGTAGCAGCCCCTGAATGCCAGTCTGCCGTTTGGCATGTGGCGGGTGATTCTCTTTCAGGTTATTTCTGCCCAGGGTGGCTGGGGCAGCTCTGACCCTGCTCTGTGCTGGAGCCCAACGTTCGGGGAGTGGCACCTTCCCTGGGCTTCCCGGGGGTTCAGAGGTGTGAAAGCATAGGCCTGGGCAGCAGATGCTTCCTGTGCAAGGCTTCGACCAGTCCTCGGTTCATCTCCCTGTGGCCAGAACAAGGCCAAAGGCCAAAGTGGCGGGACAGAAAGCCCACTTGCCCGTGCAGAGAGGGAGAGAGAGGGCATAGGAAAAGTAATTTGTCTGCCATAATATTTGAGTTGGCCAACTCAGGTCCACTTCAGTTTTTGATGGTGAACATGCACATTCTTGTAAAATAAAAGCTTATGGGAGCTGGGGAGATAGCACAGTAGAATAAGCACTTGCCTGGCAAACACAAAAGACCTGAGTTCAATTCCCGGTTCTACTACCACTACTACTACTAATAATAATAATATAATAATAATAATAATAATAATAATAATAATAATAATAATAATATAAAAGCTTGCTTCCAGAGCTGGAACAAAATGGCTTGTCTTGTGCTGGGGAGATAGTTCCGTGTTCTAAGCACCTGCCTGGCAAGCATAAGGACCTAGGTCTGATCCCCTGTACTACCAAACTGGCCACCGAAACCCGGCCTGGTGGGGGATGTTGCACACCGGTAATCCCAGCACTGGGGAGGCTGAGACAGGAGGATCACTACAAGTCTGAGCTGTGTAGCCAGACCCTGTACCAAGTAAATATAAATGATTTGTTTCCTAGGCTACCAAATGATGCTTGGGAGCATTCTCAGACATTTGCACAAGTACAAAGCCTCACAAGGCTTGACGGCTTTTAAAATGAAATACAAAGCACTGTCTGGTCTCATTGCTGGCGACTGTGCCAGGTGGCTCAGCTTTCTGCCTGTCTCACTTCTGGGAATTCACCTTCCATTTTGCTTACACAAGTAGGTCATGCATATAAAGTTACTCAGCTCAGAGGTCTGTATGGAACATGATTGGAGGGGCCCTATGTTATCAGGGAACTGTGGCTCACTAACCTGTAGAATGTGCCCACGGGGCAGTCTATGGCAGAGAGGGATTCTCCTTGATATGGAAAAATCCCAAGACTTTCATGTGATCCATGTACACAGGCATAGGGGAAAGTTCAGAACAGAGTATAGAGTCTACTTTAAAAAAAAAAAAATGTCATTTTGCATCTTGGGCTGCCTGGAACTCACTGCAGTCCTCCTGCCTCAGTGCTGGGATTACAGGTGTTCACCATTACGCCCAGTGCAGTCTACATTTTTATTCGAGAAAGGAAAATAATAGCTGTATTTTCAAAAAGTGCAGGAAAGGAGTGCAAAAAAGGCCGTTCCCTGCAGGAGGTAGGGCTGCAATGCAGTGACCACGGGGATATACACTCTTCAGTGTAACTCTATCTTGGCTTTTGAAACTATCAAATGTATGAATGGTCACTTAGGATGTAGTGACACATGTCTGTAATTCCAGCAGTCTGGGAGGCTGAGACAGGAGGCTCCCAAGTTGGAGCTCAGCTTGGGCAAGTTAGCAAGACCCTGACTCA
>PVKN010042144.1:0-10435 GCA_004027915.1 Capromys pilorides
CACAATGCCCAGATGTAGGATGATCCCTATTTTACCCATCACGATTGGAGCCACAAGTTCAGCAAATGTTGCACAGTCAATGAATGCTAGTTCCAAGGCTCAGCCTAGTCTGCATGACACCCAAGCTACTCCTTTCTTCATAGCCACTTGTCTAGAATACCTGAGTGAAAACTGTTTTGGGAGGCCATTAGCCACAAGTTAGCAGGACAATGTGGGCATCATGATCCCAGTGCCAACCTGTATGTTGACATGATTCTAAGAAACAACCAGGAGGCTATTTCAATGATACATAGAACATGAAATGGAACAAAGCCAAAGAGGTAAACTGTGAGTGATGATGACAGTCCAGGATCTGATCCAAATGAGGTAAGGCAGAATGAGCCGGTGCATCCAGAGTACCCACGAAGATCAAGCATGCGTGAGGACGGGGCTGGGGAAGGCTCTGCCACTCTAGTTTGATGAACATTAGTGGAGCTACTCATAGAAACTGGGATGTGAATAGAAGCCAAAGGGAAATAGTAAGGTCAACTTAGGCCACAGAGGCCTTTTATGGCAAGCAGATTCCAAAATACTGAGTGGATGTAGCTGGGCTCAGAAGTGAGATGAGATCTGAGACCTGCATGTAGAACTGTCCTTTGGAGAGTCCCCGTATTAGTCAGCTTTTCACCACTGTGATCAAGTGCTTGAGAAAACCAACTTATAAGAAGAAAAAGTTATTTTGGCTCATGCTTTGAAGCCTCATTGGTGTCTTGGTGCTGTTGCTTGAGCCTATGATGAGGGGGACATGACTAGGAGCTTGCAAGCTAGAGTGAAGCCGCACACCTTGTGGCATCCAGGAAGCCAAGGGAATGAGAAGGGGCTGGCACCCCAGTATGTCCTTCGCACACTTGTCCCAAGGATCCCAACTCCCTCCAAGAGGCCACGCTCCTAAGTGCTCCACCTCCCCCCAAGAGCCCCATAAGCTGGGGACCACACCTTTGACAGAGGTGACTTAAAGATCCAAGTCATAACAGTCTAGTAGGTCCCAAGGGTAGCGCTGGGGAGCCAGCCCACTCCTGTGATGGGCGGGACTCTCCACTGTGTTGCCCACCTGCTCTTTACCCTGGACTCAGTGAGAAGCTTTTGTGGCCTTTGATCATACTCTGTCATTTGCAAAAAGAAATTCATACTACCTGTCTTGCTAAGCTTAGATTCAAAACTGTCTAATGCTAGTGATTATATCTTCAGCTTCTTTTTCTTCTACACCCAATGGTATTATAGTAGCTTGTTAGTACAATACCCTATTGGACTTTTCATTTTTTAAGAATAAATTCCAAAGTGCAGTACAGATCACTCTCCTTCATTTCAAGGCCATTCAGCACAGAAATGTCTAAATGCAAACCATTCACCCAAAATGCCTCCATGTCCACCTCTGAAACCCTAGATTTTGTCAGACCTTCCTCTGCATCCCACCCACAATCTCTGTTACAATCAGCATTTGAGTCCCTCACCTTCCTCTGATTGCTGGCCTCAGGCAGTTGAGACATAAGAGCTTCGCAATTAAATTCTCCCCTCTGGCCAAACTGACCCCAAACTGTACTTATGAAATTGCTTGAGTTTATTGATTTGGTTGTTTATGTTTCTCCATTTTCTGTGGGCACAGGGGCCCATCACAGGCCAGGCTGCTTTTTTGTGTTCCAGAAGGGATCTCCTTAGGGCGCAGAAGCCTCCCTGTGCAGACGGAGCTTAGCCTTTCCTCTGGCAGATCTGCAGGCTGCTTTGTCCAGCTTAGCAGGTATATCATTGCCTGTGGGCAGTTCAGGACCTCAGCTGCCAGGCGGAGAAGCCAGGCAAGGCTGAAAAATGCACTTGCCCTCCACCCCAGCCCCCAGGACCTTATTTCTGCCACCCAGCGCTGCCCTCTCCGTAGCTCCTTCCTCAGTCCTGCGTTGCCCAGGCTGGGCTCCAGCCACCATTTGGCACACTGTGAGTATGTGCTAAGGCCACCTGCGGGGCCACCCCTGGCTCAGCTGTACAGGATTCCAGCGAACAGAGTGCAGAGCCTGCATCATTGGTGGGAAAGACAGGTAGATAAGCAATGCAATGTGGAGAATGCAGGCTTTGTTAAGAGCAGCATGGTCACTTAGACGCTCAGGTGGGATCTCACAGGTGGAGCAGGCTTACCTACCCACCAGGCTGCCAGGCCCAGTGCCTTGTGGATGGGGGCCATGACATTTTTCAGGGCCCATGAAAATGTTTTCTCTTTTTATTAGAAAAATATGTGACAAAATTTTTTTTAAAAATAAGGAAAATGAAAAACATGAGTATAATGTTAATAAATATGCAATAATGAATTCAGGCCTTATTATTTACATCCTTATATCAGCATAACTGAAAAACATGATTTTTATTCTTATCGTTTATTTATTTATCTATTTAATTTTATGTATCTGATACAGGATCTCACTACACAGCTTGGACTTGTAGTGATCCTACTGTTTTCAGCCTCCCCAGTACTGGGATTACAGGTGTGCACCACATGCAGAATTTCATGCAGGGAATTGAACCCTGGTTCTTGTGTTTGCCTAAGCAGGCACTTAGTCCACTGAGCTATCTCTTGCTGACTCTTGTCTTTTAATTTATTTTGAAAAAAAGGCTCTGTAAAACCATCATTGCCAGTAAAAGTCCTGTGAGGTGGCCCTGCCTTGGTAAGATAAGTTCAGCACAGAGTAAAAAATACCCAGGTAAGGAAGGATAGTGTCTTAGTTGCTTTTTACTCACTGCTGGGACAAATATCTGACACTCAAAATGAAGGAAGGAAAGATTTATTCAGCTCACAGTTTGTGGAGGTTTCAGTTCATATTCTGCTGGCTCCAAGGCAAATAACAACAGTTGTCAGTGGCAGAGAACAATGAAGAGCGGAGGAGGGGCAACAGCTATGGCGTCCATCAAGACTCTCTCTTCCAAATTCTGCGCCAGTGCTCCACTGTGAAGATCAGAACTCCTCCAAAGTAGCATGACTGTGAAGATCAAGTTCCTCCCAAGATGAGAACTTCTCCACTGAAGTGAGGCAGAGCAGGGCCAGGGAAAAGTCTTCCTCAACTCCTTTTTATATATTTTTTGTACTGAGTCACTCTAGGGTGGCCTGTCTGGCCCTAGGGTGGAGCCAATCACACCTCAGGGTGGGACCAATCACGTCCCAGGGCAGGACCTCCACATCCTGCACGATGGGGTCCCCATAGCCCTCAATCCAGCCAAGCTTCCTCAAGTTGATGCAGTGTATCAACTACCACAGATGGGCAGAGCAGACTTTCTAGGAGAGAGACCAACAAATGCATTTATGAAGAATCCCAGCAACTCAGTGATGGTAAATAATAGCCACATGCATTGAGAACCTAAAATAGTTCTATAGTTCTGTCTCTCATTGCTCTCACTTAACCCCCCACACTAAAACAAAGCTTACTAACACTGTAGCCCATTCTGTGCTGGCTAACACTCTTCTTAAAATATACTCTAAGTAACTGTTATGTGTCAACTATGACTGCCCACAAGAGGCTGCCTCTGACACCTCCCATGCAAACAGCAATGGCTTAAATAAGGGAACACATTTCCAAAGACAGTTAAGGGAAGAGACTGGGGAGCAGGAAGACTGGGAGTCACTGTTACACCGTCCTTCTTCCTGAAACAGGCCAAGAGCCTCTTGGAAAGGTTGGTGTTGGGCCACCGGCTGCTTTTCTCCTTCTCCTTCTGTTTACAAAGTTCCCAGAGTTCTGCTCAATCAGTGACCATTTTTGAAGCATACAGTAAAAGCAGAATGAAAGAACAGGAAAAAAATGCTCATTATGCAGGAATAAGAGCCTCCCCCACCTCCTAATGTGTGTGTCATTTAAATACAGTTGTGAGAGGTGTTCATTATTTCCCCCATTATTTAAAAATGTGCTTCAAAGTCTCCTCAAGCAGCAGTGTGCCATCACTCTGTTGAAACACATGATTTGCTAAATCACCACCCTTGCAGCCCTGGAGCTCCAGGCAGGGGTTACACTGTTTTGAAGCAGGCACAAGTTGGGAGTCACCCTGGTGCTGAGGATTCTATCACCATTCTCCATCCCATCCAGTCTCAATAGTTACACTTTGATAGATAAAGTCACAAAGAGGACTAAATGGCTTCTGAGGTTGGCTGATGGTACATGAACTTACTGCTCTGGATGCCAGTCGATGCTCAGTGGAGGGAGAGCCCATGGTTGTCAGGAATCCAGGGAGACAAAACCTGCTCGCCCTGGATAGAGGTTGGAGGGAGATCTCAGAAGGCTGCAGCCCCAGACTTCTAGGAATAGCTCTTTGTAGGAAAGCTTGTTTATAAGAAGGGGTGATTGCAGAAAAAGAAGCATTAAGTGCTGATCGTGAATATCAGCAATGAACATCTTTAAGCATTTATCCCTCCTGAGCACACCCACGTGTTTACTTAGTTTAAATTCTAGGCTAAAAATGCCTATGGCAAGCCACTGATTATAAAAAATCAAACTCTGATGCATCCATTGACTTGGGAAGAAAATAAGAATAATGGGGAGAAAGAGTTCAAGAAATCAATGTATATAAATGTATCAAGAAGACATCTGCTACACGTGGAGACAAGCCTCTCCAGTCTCCCACTTCTGCTGCTCTGACCGTCAGCTCTTTTCTGCTGACAGTCCTTTCTGTCCCCTCACACTAGTCGACGCTCCACATGTCCACATGGCTACTTCACAGAGAGGTAGACTAGGGGAGGACTCCACCACTGCAAGACCACAGTCAGGCCTTGGAAGAACCTTGCAGAGTTCCTTTGCTCAACCTGTGACCTACAGATACACAGAAAACAGGCTCAGTTACTCCACTTTCTTAATCCCCATTAATGGTTGATTACCATTAATTCCAAGCTGTTATCCCTGGTAATTTCTTATGTTCCCTCCTGGCCTCCCCAGACTGAACTCAGCAACAGCCTACATTCAGGTATCTTGCCACTCTTCATTCCCAACTTTTAATTTGTTCATTTTCCCATCACACTATGGCAGACAAACCACAGAGCACCTCACACCAAACTATCCCATTCCTAGGCATTTCTTTTCAATCATTCCTTCTCCACCTGTGCCTCTTCACTGCTACTGAAGAGGCCCCACCTCTAAGCAGCACTTTAAATAGGGACACAGAAGAAAAGCCCTAGTGGGTAGACACAGTTTAGCATACATTCAGGATTTAAGGGGAAATATTTCTTCTGCCCTGGTTTGTATCTAGCTGTTCCTCCAAAGCCTCATGCAGTCACAGGTGGGACTTTTGGAGGTGTGTGAGGCCAGGATTACAGATGTGATGTTGGGATGTAGGGAGTTTGTTGGGATTAAGGGTATTATGCCGGGATTAAGGGTGCTACCTTGGAAGGAATATAAAGAACAGAAAGAAGACTGTTGCTTGTTCCTTGCTGCTTGCTGCCTTCTGCCTGCCCCGCTTTACCATGGACTGTTTTTCCTCTGTGATGCCTCTCTGCCACACCACCCTGCCTCATAGCCAACTGACTGTGGACTGACACCTCTATTAACTGAGAAGAGAAATAAGCCTTTCGTCCTTTAACTTTGGGGATAGGGTATTTTATTTCAACATGGACAAAAGTAATTAGGACATTTTTCCAGGGAAGAATCTGGAAAGCCCAACTGTGTTAACAACATTAATAATTGGGCCTGGGTCTCAGAGAAAAATTTAGCTCCTTAAGTGAATACTTCTCCACCATCTCCAGGACAGACTGGTGCTGGGATTTCAGTACCCATAGCCACATGGTAGATTTCCCAGGGCAGAGGAAGATTCTGAATCAAAGGTGTGCCTGTGTTTCCACTTCTTCCAGGATGGGAAAGGAAAATTCTAGACATTGTGACAACTTCCAAGTGAGCTTTTCCAGTCTGTTGACATTTCAGAGGTCTTAGAGTTCCTAGGGAGACAAGCCTAGGCTGGGCTTTTGGAAGTTGGTTGGATAATAGGCCATGCAGCTGACTTGCTGTTGGGGGTGGGGTCTGGTTGGAAGAGGTTGTTCCTGGGCCATGGGTAGGAGGAGACCTTGGCCCTCTCCCCAGCTGCTCCTGTTACCCACATGGTTTCCCTGCCACTGTGCCCAAGCAGCTCCCTTCCACCAGGCCCCTTCACCACATCATCCTACCCTTCAGTCAGCGGCAATGGACTATGAACCCGAGTCAAATAAGCCTGGCCTCCTTCGGGTGGTGGCTTGAAGTGGCGAGTAAGAAAGAAATATCCAATACAAAAGCCTTGAGACCAAGTTTGTGCAGAGATAAAGCTCAAGGAAACAGTCTTTTTATCTCTCTAAACCACTTGAAGAGGGGCAAAGTGAATTTCTTAATGAAACCATATTTTTACAAGATAACCAATGTCCTCATTTGTGATTAGTAAATCATTCTTGCTTAAAAGAAAACTGTGGGTCTTTGTATACAATTTTACAAAAAAAGCCACCTTTTATCCTTATTTTTAGGTAAGAAAATCTCTTCCTAAACAAGGTTATTCTTGAAAATGTATTGCGTTGGACCTAAGCTTGGTTCCTAGCTTTGCTCTAAATCATGGCTGGCGAGGCTTCTCTCTCCTCTGGCCAATGTTTGTGTTCTTCTGTCAAATCAAGAGAGCTGAATGCAAGGTGTTTTGGGCCAGCTTTGACTCACACAGGGCCCTGACCTTGCAGGAGTTGCTGGAATCCCCCTCGCAGAGCACCCCTGAAGCTGCCAGCAAGCTGTGCAACCAGACAAAGAAATGCATCTCCAGAAGCCCCCTCCTCAACTCACCAGAAACAATGGCACTCAAGTGAGGCCTGCAAATTATTGACTTTTGATTTTAGAGCCCATCAGGAAATTTTAAAAACATAGTATCTTCTCTAATAAAAGAAGAAAAGATTTGCTCTCCAGTTCATCATCAGTCTAGCATGTTTTATACAAATGCCCTTAGAAAGCACACACTTTCACTCTTTGCCAAAACTGGCTGAGCTCCTGGCTGGAGCTGGGGAATGGAAGAAGAGTTACGAGTGCGGTTGAACGCTCTGGCATGCATGATGCTGAAGTAGCTCTGGGTATCAGTAACATGTAATGACAGCCTCCCATCTGTTCTCTGGAACTCATTGCCGGAGCCTTCATCAAGCTGGAAATCTGGAAGCAGATGAATGTGGGGGGCTGTTCAAAAGCCACCCATGAGCTTTAAAGTACCTGCAGAAAGGGATTCAGCACTGGCAGGCATCAGGGAGGCTGGCCAGCTCAGAGCTTAGGAAAAGAGGTCTGGGGCCAGGGGCAAAAAGGAAGGTCAGGTTGAGGAGGGCTCCAGCAACCCAGCATGAAACCCTCCACTTTGGAATGGAGCCTTCAGCATTGCTTGCAATAGATTTTCAGCCCAGAAAGAAGCAACTGTTTCCCAAACTCCTTCATTATGAAACCCTGGATTTTCCCAGAGCCCACTCTGGCAGATTCATTGGCCAAAACTGGAACTGTGAGTCTGACAGGCAAAATGTGCAGCTGCCCCACAGGTTCCCTTTCTCAGCTCTGGGGAAAGAAGAGACGGGCAGCAGAGAAGGGAGAAGGCCTAGGTTCAGGCGTCTTCAACACCAAGTCTAGTGGTATTTGAGGATAAAATAGAACAGAAAAATGTCTGAATCCCTTTAGAGGTTACAGAGCTAGAGGCATATGGTTCCCAGGGCTCCTTAGGAAAGTGCTGGCCAAGGAAAGCAGACGAACAGAATGCAATTTGTCAGCCATTTTCTATGGACTCTTCCAGCATCTGCCACCTAGGACCTGGGAGTAGAGCACTGCTAGTATTTCCTTCAGGCAACTGATTAGCAGAAGGAGAATGCCTTAGCTCCTCAGTTTCCCCTAGGGAAGCCTCCCCCTCAGGGAGTAGGAAGGGAGCATTTTCATGGATTTGATAAATGCTATTCAGACTCTAAAGTCACATAAAAGGGGAAGCAAGCCAGAGATTATGGAATTTGTGAGCTTGACATATGACCCATGAGAGGCAAAAGACAAAGGAAGCCTCAGACTTGAGGAGCACTTCCAGGCTGGTTTCTGGCTTTCAGCCTCTCCAATAGCTGAGCAAATTCAAAGGCCTTGGCAGCAGCTCTCCATGCTTCATAGAGTTTATCTAGCCACCCCTTTCTAGGTCTCCTCTAAAATTTAGGTCCCAAGAATGGGCCTTGAAGGTATAGCTAACCAGCCCTCTAAAAACAAGAAGGCCTCATTTCATGATTGAACGTTTTGTAGTGTACACTGGATTCTCAGCACTCTTGCCCCTGAGCATAGAAGGTCAGGGAGCTGACACATTCCAGTCAGAAGGAGAGCTAGAGTACCTGCTAGGAGGGCCCTATGGAACACACAGGGGACTTTGAGCCAGGAAGGATGGTGGAGACTAAGTGGGAAAGTACTGCTCTGCAGAGAAATGATTGAGAGCTTGACCTGGTCAGGATGGACTTGGAGATGAGAAATCTCAGGAAACCTGACCAGGTGCTGAGGCTTTGCCTGGAACAAAAGGGCAGGAATGTCCTGGAAAATAAAGCAGAAGCAGGCTGTCCTAACCTCCTTTTCTTCTCAACCACTCGCAATTAACAGTCATTCCCATACAGTCCTTCACAAACCAAAACCAGTGACCTACCACAGAAAACGCCCGAAACCCATAGAGAAGACACTCACAGGAGACCTAGCAAGTGTGCTTCCTTACCTGGCAGCACCGATATCACTTGAGATCTCCTCAGAAATACAGAAGCAGGGCCTGCTCTAGGCTGAGCCAGTCAGAATCCACCTGATCAAGGGGTAAGGATTCCTCTGCCTGTTGCTGTGGTCTGGGCTCAACAAGTTCCCGAAATTCATGATTCAGTGGTGCAGCTTTCAAAACGTGACTGTACTGTGGGGGCAGTACCCTCATGAATGGGTTGATCCACCCAAGAGTTCAGAGCTGAAGGAGCTGAAGGAGCTGAAGGAGCTGGGGCCTGGGTGAAGGAGGCTCATCCCTGGGCCCTTTGGAGAACGCATCTCCACTCTGACTCTCCTGCCTTTTCCTGTCTCCCTGCCATCATGAGATGAGCATCATTGCTCCTCCAAGGCCCTCTACCTTGACGGTTTTTGCCAAGAGCCAGAAAGATCATCCACTGAATTCTTGGAGACTGAGAGCCAAAAGAAATCTCTCTTGCTTTACGAGCCAGGTGTTCTGTCCCAGTGGGAAAGATGACTACAAAGCAAGTTAAAGTTAACAGGTTCTCAGACTATCCTATCCCACAGGCTCCAGACTGGCCTCCCTCCCTCCCAGCAGGGAGGAGAAAGCTGTACACAACCAGAGCCTGGACAGCTCTCAGAGCCATCAGCTGAACGCAGGACACAGGGCTCTCAGGCTGGCCTCTGTGGCAACATCCCCTCTAGAAGCATCCCATTCTGGAAGCACTGCCTCCAGGCTATCTCTGCTCCCACAGGCTCAGAATCTGCACACACCCACCCTGTCAGAGGCAGCGCTGGCCAGAAGCTAAGAGCAGCCCTTTGAGGAGAATTAGACTCAAATCTGAAGCAAAAAGGCACAGGGTCAGAGTTGTGACTGTCATCTCTGCCCTGGTAGGTCTCCCCAGGCAAGGCTACATTATTTGAGCCCAGTTTCTGGATGCTGTAATGATACAAGGCCCAGCAGCAGAAAGGTAGTAAAGCACAGTGGCTAACAGCATGGGCAGGAAAGGCAGGCCTTGCGGTGGGTGTGCAACTGCACAACTACTGGGCTGAGCAACACCAGGCAGGCTTCCATGCCTCTGTACACCTCAATATTCGACCTGTACAGTGGCAATGATGCTTAGTGACTCATGGGCGATGCTCTCAGGAGGGCTGATCTAGTGTTTAAAAGGGGTTTTGAACACTTCTAGAATACTGTAGATGCTACTTGGGTATTTCATATATATCATTTTATTTATATGATTTACAGATATTACATATTTTATGTTAATCATACATAGTATTTTTATGCATTATATCTATACATAGTATCCTATTTATACATGTTATTTATAATAAATAATATGTATAAAATACTATGTAAAAATGCAAGATCTATATCTATCTGTCTATCTTTCTATCTGCCTAAGAGTAGGACTAGTCTAAAGTAAAATATCTACAAAATATTTGTTTTGTTGAAAGCCAGGGGCCTGAGGCTTAGCTCAGTTGTTTAGGTGCCTGTTTGGGCAAATGCAGTCAGGTGCAGGGGATGGGGTTCAATCCCAGCTCTACAAGCCTTACCTGACCCACCTGAGGTCGCCTGAGCCAGCCCAAAAAACCGCCAAATTGGTTGTTCAGATGACCAGATATAAGCATTGGTCAAAAAACTAAAATAGCAAGAGAAAAAAAAAAAAAAAAAAAAAAAAAAAAAAAAAAAAAAAAAAAAAAAAAAAAAAAAAAAAAAAAAAAAAAAAAAAAAAAAAAAAAAA
>PVKN010042145.1:0-10435 GCA_004027915.1 Capromys pilorides
CCAGTTACCCTGAAGTTCTTCATTTTTTCAACTAATTTCTCATAAACAGACTGACTTTTTCCTCATTCATCAATTATTTATTGAGGATTTCCCATTACTCAGGCATTGCTCTAAGCAATGGGTCTACAGACATTAGTAGTGTGGAGTTATCTCTCCTTCACAAGGTTTCCTTCCGTATAGAAAGATAGGTCATCAACAAACACTGGATGGAAAATTGCCTAGAACACACTTGCAGCAGGAGTTACAGTATAGAGTTGTTGTACCAGTCTAGGTTTGGACTAGCTGGCATTGGTAAAAGTGGCGATATATCATTGTTTTTGGGATACATTATGAAGAAAGACACCAACAGGACTTGCTGAGGGTATGAGTGTTTGAATAAGTCACTTGATTTTCCAACACTGACAAAGTACCTGAAACACATAACTTAAAGAAGAAGGGATTTGCTCACTGTTTCAGAGGTTTCTGTCTATGGTTATTTGATCCTACTGTTTTGTGTCTGAAGGAGGGAAAAGCATCTTGATGGAAGCAAGAGACAGAGGAGGCTTGTTCACCTCATGGCAGATGGGTCCAAAGAGAGGAGGAAGGGACAATATCCCATATTCCCTTCAGGCATGTCTTCTGTGACCTAACTCCTCCCTTTAGGCCCTTGTTCTGAACAGTTCCACAACCTCTCAGAAGTGTCCCAGGCTGACAACCAAACATTGAACACATGAGCCTCTGAGAGACATTTAATATCCAAATTATGTTGGGGGATGGGGGAGGGAGGAAGAGGAGAGAGAGAGACAGAGAGACAGAGAGATAGAGATAGAGTCAAGGAAATATAAATTTTTCGACGAGCCATTAGTGCATAGTTTTAATTTCTGAGAAGCAAAAGATTATAAAAATACAAGTTTTTCTGTGAGGAACAAATTTAAGTTCTGTTTTGGACATATTAAACTAAAGATACTTCTTAGACTTTCAAATGGGGATATTAAATAAGCAGTTGGGTGAAGGAGTGTTAAATTAAAAAGATGAGATGAGGGCTGTAGTATAAATTGGTGAGACCTGAGTAGGCAGACGGTCTTTAAATCCAAGAGATTAGAAGACATTAGCTAAGATGAGCAGCAATTAAGGGAAAAGATAGTGGAGGACTGGACCCTGGAATGTTGTGAAGTGTAGAGTCATTAAGAGAAAGTCTGGGTAGTCAAGGAAATTGAGGAGGTACAGTCATAGAAGTATGAGGGAACCTTAAGAAGTGATGAGTTGTGAAACCAAGGAGTCTTGCAAGATGACCAGAACATGCCACAAGTGGAAGATTGAGATTGACCATAAATTGATCTCACTTGATGACCTTGTTGACAGAGGGGCTTGAAGGAAGTGGACGTTGAAAGTCTGCAAACATGAAAAGAAGGGATAATGAATAGACACTGTTCTCAGGTTTTGCTAAAATAAAATAGACATACAATAGAAGATAGATATACATTGTAGGGAAAGACGGGATTCAGGGAGGGTTTGTTCCTGATGGGAAATGTTACAGTACACTTTTGAGCAGATGGGAATGATTCTATAGCGAGGAAGATGGAAGCACTGAGACAAAAGAGCTAACCAGCTACGCAAGTGTGAAACAGAATGAAGGTGAAATTAGCATAGAAGAAAAAGCAGGAAAGTAGAAAGACTAGAATGTACTAGAACAGGGTGAATTTTATGTTTTAACTGTTGATTCCCTCAGGATCTTTGTTCACTGTCTTTGCAAACCCATGCTCCGTGCTTTCATCCAACACAGGATCAGTCATGTGTGGTAGACTTACCTTGCTCCTGCCTTCCTAGCGCCCCTCTTTCAGCAGGGAAAATGCTTGCCTTTGAGTCCTTGAGTTTTGACAGCTGGGCTTTCATTGCCTGCAGACCTGTAAGAGGAGCAAAGGACCCAGTGAGCCCAATTATGGGACTCCTATCTCTAACCAGTGTGCGTGGTCTAGATGTGCACAGAGGATGGAAGGAGATTTCAAATCTAGATGTAAGAGACAGAATGACATTTTTCATTGTGGAGAATAATATCTAAGATTTAAGCAGGAAATAATAAAAATAAATACATAAATGATTCAAAGTTAGGCAAAGCTGACTGATGGAGAGACAGACAGGATGAACATTATTCAAACTTCTGGATTTATTTGTGATTGAAATGCATTTTGTCTTAAGATTTCCAGTAATCTGAGCTATATTTCTCTATTTTCACTTAATGTAGTTTGACTTGAACTTCTAGTAATTGTGCTTCAAGGCTCCTATTCATAACTTTATATCATATGGTTAACAAAAATATACAGTTAGAAAAGTTATTGGATGATAAGAACGCTACTCAAGAAATCAGAGTTTGGTTTTCAGGTAAGAGTTACATTTCTTTGTGGACTTGGAGTAGGTACTCTACAGAAATGAAGTAGTGAAGAAGTGTTTTATCCATGAGCTTCTTCCCTCAGAATGTTTGCCCACTCACATCTAGTAAACTGCATTATCATGTTGGCTGCCATCAAGTGTCCCAATTTAGGTGACCCTGCTGGGATGTCTGTAAAGTAATTGAATCTGTGGGACAATGCCAGTGGGCTGTCTGTGGGTAGTGAAGGTGCTTACATTCATCTCAGCACCCATCACTGCACATTAACATAAAGATAAATGAAAATTTCTTGATAAGAAGAAGAAATTATCACTAGCAGTGTTTGTTCTGACTTCAGTATTTGAACAGACAGACTGCTAATAATGTCAAAACACAAAACATCATCATTAGCAAGGAATTGCTTGTTTCTGTTTAGGCAATGTCTAAATGTGCCCATAAGGATCAACAGCTTCCTTACATCTTAGCAAAAGATCATCAAGGTGGTTCAGATCTAAACATCTGTATTTTCTCCAGAGGGAAAAAGGAAATCACAAGATAGGCATGGAATGTATATTCTCCAATCACTCTTTTTACCCCTAGAGAGAGCTGGAACTCAGCCCTTTCTCTGGGAAGCTGTAGGAGTTGAGGGAACCCCTTCTATGAAGTCCTGTAGTGGTCACCTAAGGTGACTGTTTGCTGCCCCTCATGGCTAATGGTGAAAATCTTCTCTGCCTCTGTGATATACAAGGAAGGTTCAGGGTGAGGTTGCACCCAGGCTCTTATTCACCTAACTTTAGCAACTGTATCTCAACTCATATTTTGCCTTTAAGCAGAGGCAACAGAATCCTCAATACCCTAAAGATAACGACACCATGATGTTCTATGCCCTTTCTGCACTGTAGCCCCTGTTCTAAAATTTCAGTACATGCAGTTAGGTGCTAGGACAGTGCAAGTAGCATGGACTCATGTATTCATCCTTTTCAGTGGAAAACAACTAAGCATCTAAACAAACAAGTTTGTTTGTTTCTGTGGCAGATTAAAGATGACCTTGTCAGGAGTCTACCTCTCTTGAAACTGGGCTGTGAATGGGTGCGAAGGCCAGTTCTTAACTTGGCCACTAGGGGGCTGCAGTTCCTGCTTATTGTGTCTTGCAGCCCTGACTCAAGGAGCTGAGGGCCACCATGTAGTTTAATTGTGCTGATGGGAGGACCAGGTGGAAGAGTCTCAAACTACAGGACTATGAATGACTTGCCCACATTCAGCTTTCCAGACACCTTCACCAGGTTCCAGGCAGCTGAGCACAATCCTTTTGAGCCTTTCAGACCCAAACATCTACCAGTTGACTACTGCTAAATGATCCCAAGCAGCCCTAGGTGGTGCATAAGAAATGCTGAGCCAAACCTTTTCCAAATTCCTGACACACAGAGTTGTGAGAAATAATGCAAATAATTGTTTGAAGCTATTGAGTTTAGACCATAGTGTTTATACAGCAAACGATAGACAAATGGAATGGTTCTGATTTCTTTCAGGTATTTTCATTTTCTTCTGAGATGTCAAAGTTTTCAATGCTAGCAAACTTTTAGAAAACCCCTCTGTCAGTGCCCCTTGTCAGCTCTATGCACAAGCCTGAACTTTCAGTGGCCTACAGTGTGGGGCCACTGTGTGTGTCCCTCCTAATGTTTTGTTACTGATGCCCAGGAAACCCTCATGCATCCTAGATCTTCTGTCTCCATGTGCCCTGCTCTCACTGCTATTATCTTATAGCTAGACTCAGCACTTCCTCACACCAACCATATCCTCCCTCCAAACAAACTGTATACCCCATGGTTGTGTGAATTTTCATGTAAGGTATTTTTGGGGAGAGGGGGAGAATTAGATACAAGAATTACATCATATATGTGCATACCTGTGATTAAAATTTTGCATGAAGGATCTATTCTTTTAGATTTTCTCAACCATGTACCCATACATCTTTCCAAATGTCTCCCTTATTCTTCAGAGAAGCTCAGCTCCTTCCATTAGCTTACATGTCCTATGAGCTTCCAAGAAAAAGTGATTGCTCTTCATGTGTCCCTTGCAGCATAATAGGAAAGAAAGGAACTGTTTCAGTTTAAAGAGAGGTTCGTACCATATTTACTTGTTTTTTTTTTTTTTTCCATTTTGCTTTTGGCTAAAATTCATAACTCAGTTCCTTCTCTTATACTCTGCTACTGATCTCACTGGCTCCCTCAGAGCCCAGCATAGTTAAGCTCACAATCTCTCTTATGGGACTTTTTAGCTTAGCCTGAATGTTAAATGCTTGGAGGCCTTGTGTCTTGCCTTTGAACTCTGCTGTCTTGTCACAGGTCAGGCAGACAAGGCTGTATGGAATGCCATCACCTTGAAAGGCTCAAGAGCCCAGGATTTGTAAATGCGATTAAGTCAAACTTAGCCATATCAGTAGATGGGCAGAATATCCATGTTGGCTACCTTCTGATGTTTTTCACAGACTAAATCCTCCTAGGCCTGGGTTGTTTGGCTCTTTTCTGTGATCTGACTATATCTGCCCACTCCCAAATTGATATATTAGAACTCCTCAAATTGAAATGCTGGAATTCTAACACCAAGGGTAGCAATGTTAAGATGTGGGGCCTATGACCGCTGGATAGCTCAGCAGACTAAAGCACCTCCTTAGGCAGAATGCAGTGGCCAGGAACTGATGCCCAGCATGCTGTGCTGGCCCTGCCCCTGGGACACACTGAGATAGTGATTGAGACTGGGCATAGTGGTGCTTGCATGTGACCCAGCTCTTGGGAAAGTGAACACAGGCAGATCACTATGAGTTCAAGCTACATAGTGAGACCCTGTAGACTTTGTGCTTAAAAACCAAAACCAAAACCAAAACCAAAACCAAAACCAAAAAAAGATATGGGGCCTTTGAGAATCAAGTAGGTCATAGAAGTAGAGCCCTCATGAATTAGAATTGCACCTTTATAAAAAAGTTGCTTGAGAAAGCATCCTTCCAATATGTGTAGACTCAATGACAAGAACACTTTATGACACTAAATGTGAGAAATAAATTTCTGTTATTTGTAATTTATCCAGGGTGTGGGACCATTTTTATAATGGTTTATATGTAAGAAGATACTCTCTGTGTGAGGACACAGAAGCACTGGGTTGCTCCCCTGCCTGCTTTAGTACATACTGTAAGAGAAGATGGACAGTGAATGTCCTGCCCAGTGTCTTCCTTCTCATTACAAGTCAAACAGAGGGGTTGGCTTTCCACTGTCCTAGACAATCTCAGCATTGATCCAGAATCTGTGCCACCTAAATTGTGCTTGAAAATAGCTGGAAGTTTGGTACCAATTTGGAAAGAGATCTGTTGGTTGTTACTAACCCTGTCACAACAGAAGTAGATTACAGAGCTTCAGATCCTGTCTGATTGGCATTGAGTTTCAAAGCCTTCCATGCCAAACATTAAAATTAAAAGGGCCGTGTCACTTTGGCTTCATTTCTAGTTCTACAGTGTTGTCCTTACTGTTCTAGGCTTGTTCCCAGAGAGAAGCTAATTCTTTCTTCTCCCTTTCTCACCTAAGAGTAGCACCCTTTTCTGAGAGCTTCAGCTATACTAGATTTTCCCAGTGTGTTCCTTTGACTTCCTGAAAAATTCACTGGAACTTGAAGGCATACACAGAGTACCTTTCTGTTTATATTATCTTAAAGGAACTATCAATGTTGCCTTTTAATAATTTCAGATGATGTTTAATATTTTGCCAGAGACATACAAGTTTATGTGGATCTGAGAAAAGTGTCCAATTTGCTACTCTATAAAATTTTACCTGATCTCCACAGATTTATGCTAGCTGTAAGACTTAATACTCTTGAATAATTCAATGGCACATACAACTCAGCTCTTTTTCTATTACTGGCCATGTTTGTCGTGATTTTATTTCTGATTACATGTAGCTGCAGCAGTTGTTCCTATGGTTGCTGGTTAATCACCCATAATCATTTTCATTTTAAGAAACCCCACTTCAGCATGTAAAAAAATAATGGCAATTTTGCCAAGATATATCTGCCACTTACCTCCTTTACCCTTCCTAGGAAAAAATCTTCACTTCTAAGGAACATGTTTACTTGATGAGGTTGATTACACACAAATTCCTTCTTGAAAATTCACTAGGAAGTTTTCAAGACTTTTTCAGTATGGTAACTTATGTATTACTTTATGTTTCTTGTTTACTTTGTGTAACACTTAATGCCCCAAAGCACATTTCTCCAATTCATAATCTCCAAGCAATTTGAAAGTGGGATTTTAGAAGTCATTATGCCTTGGGTTATGCTACTTTTTGGATGCTTGTGATTTATCTGTTTGATAGTTATAGTAAATATGTGTTTTTGGTTTAGTGAGAATTTGAGGTGTGGGCAGCAGTTGAACCTAATCCATCTTTGCAAAGAACCTGAAAGACAACAATATTCTTAGAAATGGGAACTGAAAGAGCCACCACAGGAACTCTGAGATAGTGCTTTATGCTCTTTCAGAAGATAAATTCTATGGCAAATATAATGATGAGGAAAAATAATTACCTTGAAGGGAATTGCAGTTCTAAGCAACAAAGAACACAAAAAATAGGAAATTGTAAGATGCTTTTTGACCTTAACCAACAACCTAGATGGGCCTGCCATGGTTTGGATAAGTGCCCCAAAGGCCCACGTGTTCAAGACTTGGTTCACAGACTGCGAAGTGGTGGAATTTTAAAGAAGTGGAGCCTTTGGAGAATTCTGGTCACTGGGGACATGAACTTTGAGAGAAAATTAGAGCTCCAGTTCCCTTCTCTTTCTTTTGAACTGGGCCATGACGTGAATGGGCTATGTTTTATGATGTTCCCCTGCTATGATATACTGTGCTACCATGGTCTAAAGCAAGGGTTGATTAGTAATAGACTGAAACCTCCAGAACTGACCTGAAGTAAACACTTCCTCTCTATAAATTGATCATGTTAGTTGTCTTTTCTTTTTTTTTTTTTTTTTTGTAGGACTGGGGTTCAAACTCATGACCTTGCACTTGCCAGGCAGGCACTTGTGCCACAGAGCTATCTCCCCAGCCCCAAGTTTTCTTTTTTTATAGGAATAGTAAGTCAGTAGAGACTCAAAAATGGCTTAAAATCAAAGTTTTCAAATTATATAGCTGTGTGTCGGGAATCAAGGTCTGTTGCCTAGATTAGTCCTCCTAACTTTCATTGTTAGGAGAATTACATAAGATAAAACTATAAAGCACTTTGCACAGGATATTATATAAAGCAAATGTTCACAGGTGTTAGATATTTTTCTGTCACAATTGTTAGAAAGACAGTGGCATTAGTACTGATTTTTTGAACTTTGGGGAAGATGGAAAAGTGGTAAGCAGCAGAGACAAAGCCTCCGGAGATTTGGTGTCCACACACACAAATATAGCAATGAAGAAAAAAAAAAAGACATGGAGAGAAATGCATCTTCTGAAACTATATGAAGTTATAATTGAAGAGAGAAACTTCAATGATGAAGGAGGTGGCAGGCAGCAGCTTCTGAGCTGGTGCTCACTGTATGGGAAGAGTGGTTCAAATCTATGGGTACACAGTGACTGTTAGCAATCCTAGATGCCTCCATGGAGAGATACAGCTGTAGAATGGAATAGTGAAAATGGTGGACCACACTGAGTGTGAGTGAGTTTTTTCAGGCTTAGAAACCCCACAGGAGAGGACAAATGGTCAGGAGCCATCTTGGAGAGGAGCCAACTGAGCTCAGAACTCAGAACAATTGCTGGCTCCACTTAGCTGCTGCAAGCTGAGTTCAAACCTGCAGAGCAGGTGTGCTGACTGCTGTAGCCTGAGCCAATCTGCTTCCAGGTTCATAGCCAGAAACCAGCCTAAATCTTAGCAAAAATTAAAAGGCAAGCTCACTGAAATTGTCATTGTCTCACTATAAAGTTACTGCTGGTTTGCTGGGATGAATCACCACGGACCTGGACTTTTTTTCTCATATTGCCTCCCAGTGATAGTGAAGACAAACTTAGAGTGAATTTTTTTTCCTCTTTTCTTGTTTATTTGTTTGCTTTTATTTTTTTCACTTCATTGCTTGATCTTGTTTTTATGAATGTGAACATGGTTTCCAGGTTTTTTGTGATTGTTCTGTTCTTCTTTATCTTTCTACTTTCTCTTTCCCTTCTGTCTTCCCACCAGTTTCCCAAAGATTGCATGATCCTCCCCTGTCCTTCAATCTTGCTTCAAATCTCCTACTCTTCTTCTATTTTTCTATATTTTCTCCCTTACTATATTTACATTTTCTCCAAGATTCCTATCACATGGAGTATTGTTTCCATCCTTTGACAAAAGTTTATGAGCTTTTTTTAAAAAAATAAATGTGTTTATTGTATGTAGTATACTGTTGCTTCTTGTTTTTTGATTCATTCTGCCAGTATATTTCTTGTGATTAGTGAATTGGAACCATTAACATTGATACAGTGATGGATATAACTGATATGTATTGACTTATTCGTGATCATTTCAGAGATGCAAATTAAAATAACACTGAGATTATACTTCAATACAGAGAGAATGGCTGTCATAAAGAAGCCAAACAATAAAACTTGCTGGAGAACTTCTCCACTCTTGGTGGGAGTGGAGTGATACAAACGCTGTGGAAATCAGCATGCAATTTCTCAAAAGATAAGATTAAAGATTTCATTAGTAAAACCTACAGACAAGACCAGTGAGACAGCTCAGTTGACTAAAGCACCTGCTTAGGCAAGTGCAGTGTCCACAGTTTGATCCCTCGCACCACATGCCATGCCAGCTATGCCTGTAGGGCAGCCTGAGCTGGCCACAGAGTCTGGGAGTAATGGTGCCTGCCTACAATTCCAGTGCTAGGGAGGCTGAAAACAGGAGGATCACTATGAGTCCAAGCTACATAGTGAGATCCTGTAACAACCAAATACATAAAAAAAAAAAAAAATCCTTACAAAATCAAAATGCAAGTGTAACAGTTGAAAGAATCAACAACTGGGACCTCTTGCTGAGGAGTTTTTGCCCATCAAAAGACATTACCAACAGAATGAAAAGATGACCCATACATTTTGAAAAAAAATTAACTAATAAGTATTTAGACAAAGGTTTTCTATCTAGAATTTATAAAGAACAAAAAAACAGGCCCCAAAACTCAAAGACCCGATCCAGAAATGGGCATCTGAGATGAGCACACACTTCTCAGAAGAAGAAATACTACAAGCTAATAAATATATGAAGAAATGCTCCACATTGTTAGCCATCTATGAAATACAAATTAAAATAACACTTAGATACCTTCTTACCCCAGAAAGAATGGCTATCATAAAGAAATCAACCAACAACAAATGTTGGAGAGGCTGTAGGGAAAAGGAACACTTCTCCACTGCTGGTATGAATGCAGACTGGTGCAACCATTATGGAAAGCAGTGTGGAGGCTCCTTAAAAAACTAGAGCTGGAAATCTCATGCAATCCAGTTATTCCCCTGCTGATAATTTTCCCAGAAGAACTGAAAACATCATATCATAGTGATTTGTGTCCAACTATGTTCATAGTAGCAGAATTTGTGATAGCCAAATCATGGAAACAATCAAAATGCTCATCATCTGAATATTGGTTGAAAAGATGTGATATTTTTATACAATGGAATATTGTTCAGCTATCAAGAATGATAAACTAGAAGACTTCATATATAAGTGGATGTATCTTGAACATATACTCATAACTGAAATAAACTAGACCTACATGTATAAATATCATATAGTGTCCCTAGTGTAAGAATACAAAAGAAGAAATAAAAAAGGAAAAGCATAACACACCTGAATAGAAATCAAACACTTAAGGATTAAACAATGAAGAGACAGCAAGCAGAAAAGTTAGGAAATTTTGCAGGGGAAAAACCATCCACTTATGTATACAAGATGAATTAGACAATGGTTCTGAGAATCTCCAACAGATTTTTAACACTCAGAATAGCAACATGTAAGGCTAAAATCGTGCTTGGAATGCTTGTCATTATAGTCTTCTAGATGTGTGCTGCTTCTAATGTAATTTCAATGATTGCTATACTCT
>PVKN010042146.1:0-10435 GCA_004027915.1 Capromys pilorides
ACTTCTGTAAGTGTTTTTGGTTTGATAAGCTACATTGTCTCTGTCATAACTACTTAGCTCTGCTAATATGTAAAAGTAGCTATAAACAGTAGATAATCAAATAGATGTAGGTATATTTCTATAAAGCTTTATGTCTAAAAATAGCCAGGAAATTTTGCCTATGGAATGCAGTTCACTGATACCTAATCTATATTAGCAGCATCCAAATTTACTGATGTTGAGGGTTGAACTGTTTTGTTCCTCCAAAAAGATCTACTGAAGTCCTAGTTCTTAGTAGCATGGAATATGACCTTACTTGAAGAGTAAGCGTCTTTATGCAGGCTATTAAATTAAATGAAGTCAATAAAGTAGACTCAGGGAAAAACTATCACCTATAAGCCAAGAAAAGCCAAAATCTATTATCTGCTGTGAAACAGATCTGTAACAGACACTTTACTAGTGATCTAAGAGAAAGTGTGGGCTTCTTAATAACTTGATTTCAGATATCTAGTTTTTAGAACTGTCAGGCAATACATTTCAGTTCTAACGCATCTGGTTTCTGAAACTGTGTTTAACATCCTTATGAAAATAATACAACCTTAAAAAAAAATAAAAATACAAAGTCTTGGATTCTACCCAGTAAGGATATTTGTATTTGGAATCAGAAATGTGCTTCAAACAAATAAATACACCCCATGTCCCACACTTGATTCTAAATCTACCATTTGTTCAGAATGACTGGTCTTTGTGGTAGAAATGGAGTGGCAAAGATTGGACTCAGGCCACTTAAATGGGAAATTAAATACACCACACACAGAAAAATTAATGAATAAATTTGATAAAATTGCCATTATTATGTTTCCTGTTATCTTATTTAATTTAATTAATCAATTTATTTTTTGGCAGGCTGAGGCTGCCTCAAGGGCAAGTCTCATGCTCCATGTGGGATGGTGATCGAACCATGGTCCCCGGCACCTAAGATACTTTGCTGAATCATGTGCTTTAACCAACTGAGCTACCTGGTGAGCTCTCTGTTATTTGATTTTAAGAAAAAAGAAAATCCACAGAAAAGGTGATGGAGACTTTGATTTGGATTTAGGAGGGATATGAAAGGAAGATACTTTGGTTGGTCTGATCCTAAGAAGTATACAGTAAATATTTGGAGAATTGAGATTATGCTAGAATAGATTTACATTTGATCTCAGTGGAAGTCACTGCAGGTTATGACTATTCCCCAGAGAAGGCACAATGGAAGGGATTCTCTGGTCCTCAGTGTTGTTTTTATTCTGTGTTTCCGTTTCTGTCACAGGTTACTAAGTCTTTGTTCTTCCCTTTACTCCTCCTTTCTCTTCTTCCCTCTCTTCCTTCCATCCAACTTCCCTTCCTTTGTTCCTCTTTGTCTTCCCTCCTTCTCTCATCCCAATAAGATCTATTAAATATTGCAAAATCTGAAAGCTTGGAGCCTACATTTCTTTAAAAGATCTTAAAAGATCTTTAAACTATCTTTCATAGTTCAGGTGCTAAGAAGATAGGGAATGTTTTTGCTGGAAAGTTTCTTTAAAGGCTGTGAAATATTATGAGTTACAACTTAAGTGTTTCATGTTGCCGATATCAGTTGTCTCTATCAGTTTATCTACCTCTCTAATGCATATCTTATTTCTAACAACTTATTTGAGTTGCTATTTTATAGTGATTATGAATTGTAGATTAATAGTTACAAGTAGTTATAAAGTTTACTCTGAATAGTGTAAAGATTAAAATGAGAATTTGGCAAATGAATAGTTTTGGTGATGAAAATGTACAGACTGATATACCAGTAAAAATCCCACCGTTGATGGGGGGAGAAGAACAAGGACTAGCTTGGCTCTCCACTGACTGAAGATAAGGCTGAGCCAGAGAAAATGAGGCCAGAAGGGATGAGGTATGTGGTACAGATCCGCAGACTTGATTATGACATCAACAACTGGCTCCAGACTTCAAATATATGGCTATGGAAGAAAAAGGAGATTTTGGCTAATAGTTCAGCATCTATTACAGTATGAGCAAAATGCAAAAAAGCAAAAAAAAAAAATCAAAGTATGAAAAATTAATACAAAATATATAGCATCAAAGAAAAAAAAGGATGGAAGGAGTTTGGGCAGTACAAATTCACCAGTGGCCTGCCGGGGAGCACGGGGGTTTAAATGCCACTTCAGAGTAATAAAAATGAAATGTCCCATCATCCTGGAGGTTTGGAACTTCTAATAGAATAAGCATTTGATTAATGAAACAACATGTACTATAAAGAAGAAAGGACCATAAAAACCTGGTTTTTAACAGCCTAAGTACCTTTTGCAGCTTGAAGTCTTTTATCACCTTGTAAATCACCCCTGGAGAGAAATAACCAAAGTGAGACAAGGCAGATATTCATTACTAGCCTGTCCACCTTGGGATCTGGGCTTGAGTTTCCTAACTGTACTGGCTTTGCTAGCACTTTAGGTATCTTGGGTTTGTTATGGAGAAAGAAGAGCTCGAGCATTGCAGTAGTTTTGCTTTTAGTAAAGGTCTCAAAGCAAACAAGCCTCTTCTAAAGCCACTTTCCTTTTACCTTAATGTCTCTATTCTTCAACCAAGTGTGTCTCTGTTGCTAGAAATTATTATGAACCACAGGTATCTGCCAGGCTGGGCCATGAATCTTGGTGCTCACAGTAATAAATATTATTGCTCCTTTGTCAGTGTGTCAGTTGGGTTCCCTGGCTTTCCAGAAGGTTGTTGAACCTGACTTCCATTTCCAGACTCAGGTGGAAAAGCATGTGTGGATCAAGGGCATGACAAGGTAGTCCATGCCTCATGAGTTCATTGCAAGCATCTGTTTGCATGCGATATACTTGAAGTCTGCCCATGATCCATTGGTCAAAGTAATTCACAAAGATTTATTTCAGGATTGCTAGAGATGTGGAGAAGTATGTTTACTCATCGAAAAACAGGGCCAGGTCAAGGATTCTAAACATAGGTTTAGAATCATTCCATTAAACAGACCACAGGTTGTCTAGGTGGACCGATCACAGGGCACCTACTGCAGAGCCTGGATATCTAGTTGTCACCCTCTGATGTCAATGTGGGATGTGCTACTCAGAAGATATGTGCTCACACTGAACATGTTTTTTAACATGTCAGGAATGAATGCTGACTTGCTTTTCATGTCAGTCCTGTGTGCAAGGTTCCATTTTTCATGGGAGCGAACTAAAGTTTGGAGGTTACTTATGCAAGTCTCATCAAACTAAAAGTCCAGAGATGGGATTTGAACCCAGGACTGATTCTAATTTACTATTCCAAAATGGAAAAATATATCAGTTTAAACATAGTGAGACACTGACAACAAAAATACACTTTTCAAATTCTGTTTCTATGTTCCTGTCCTTTGCACCAGCAACTGAACATTAAAAAATCTTAGAGAGTTTATAAAAGAATGTTTGTGGCTCTACTATTTGTAACAGAGAAAACTAGAAATAATCTAAAGGGTTAAATTTAGGGATTTCTTAGTAATTTGTTGCAACCGTATGAAGCCATAAAATTATCATTTAGATAAATGTTTAATGACATTGAAAATATGTACAATGCAAACAAACCATACAATAAATTGTACATCTTGCAATTTTTTAGAAAACTAGTCAAGAATCAATAAAGAATAATATACTTTTAGATAATAAATTCTAAGGTAACCCAATCCATGCTACACCACCAAACTGATCTAGTTTCTATGACCTAGTAATGTTGTAGTTGTCTGCAATGCCTTTCCAAAACATACAACACATACCTTGCTTATTTGTGGTGATGTTAGTGGTATAAACAAACCTATTGTGGAACAAAAACATGGCACATACAATTATGCATAATTCGTGGCACTTAATTTTTTGGGGGGAGCTGGGCTGTGTCAGGGTTAATTTGCTGAACGGTGTTCTCTGTCTGTGCTGGAAAAGTTCATATTCACTGCCTCTAAAAGCAAAGTAAGACTGCAGCTGCTGGGCTGACACTGCTATTCCAGAACAATAAAACACCAACCTTAGAGATCAAATAGTTTTCTTTTTTTTTTTCCTGTGGAACTGGGGATCGAACTGAGGACTTTGCACTTGCCAGGCAGTTACTTGTGCCCCTGAGCTATTTACTGCTTTGAATGTCTTTGTTCGAACTTCTTAAGTCCTGCTTATTTTTATGGGCTTTTGCCTTAGATGTTCCCTTCACTTCCTGCACCACTGAATTGTTAAGAACCCAGTAAATACAGGCAGTCCACAGAAGTGTGTCTTAGTTCCAAGAGAGTTCTGATCTTCCCGGACTTCCCACAGCCTTGCTTACATTATCCTGATTTAATCCTTTACTACATGCTCATCTCTAAGATCTGGAGACAGATTGGCTCCTGATAGATAATGGCAACATGCTACTAATTTATTTTTAAAATTATACTATACTTTTAATCATTAGTTTAGAGAGTACTCCTACTTACAAAATAGTTTTCTATAAAACTGTGTGCTATGTAATACCAGGAGCAGCCTAATTCAAATAGTTTTCACCATGTCTCTTGATTGCATCATTTTATGTTGTGTTTGATTTAATCTTGTGTTATTTAGTTGATTGCATCCCAGACAGCCTAGATGTGTTGTGTGATACGCTACTCAGGTCTATGAAAATACACTCCAGGACTGCACAATGACAAAACTAACAATGTATTTTTCTTGATTGTGTGTGTGTATGTGTGTGTGTGTGTGTGTGTGTATGTGTGTGTGTGTGTGTGTGTGTGTGTGTAAAATTAAAGACATTACCCTATCACTAATCCAGAGTCCCTCAATATGGCCTGGCAGCCAAACTGAAGTTAAACAAATGCATTTAAGTCCTGTAGGTACTTTAAGAAAAACTAATCTTCAGCAGTAATACCAGTTTGACCCCATTCTGAGGTCAGTTTGAGATTCAATTTTAGATCTATCCCAGTTTGATTGCTAATAATTTGAAAAGAGATAAATAATGCCATGAGAAAAATCTCAGGTCCAAACTGACAATTGATGTTTGCTCTTTGTAACAGACTAAAAAATATTTCTAGAGTTAATTTTTTATACTGCATAGAAAAAAATATATATCTTTCCCAAAAATTTAGAAAGCAGAAACTACAGTAATAAGAAAGAGACTGCAGAAACTACAGTAATAAGAAAGAGACTGCACCAGCCTGCATTCCCACCAACAGTGAAGAAAGGTTCTTTTTCTCCCACAGCTTCGCCAACATTTGTTGTTGGTAGATTTCTTTATGATAGCCAGTCTTCTTGAAGTGAGATGGTCTCTCAGTGTTGTTTTAATTTGCATTTCACAGATGGCTGGTGATGTGGAGCATTTTTTAATGTATTTGCTAGCTTCTAGTATTTCTTCCTCCGAGAAGCGTGTGTTCATCTCAGATGACCATTTCTGGATTGGGTCTTTAAATGTTGAGACCCTAGTGTTCTTTAGTTCTTTATAAATCCTAGGTAGAAGACTTCTGTCTGAGTACTTGTTAGGTAAGACTTTTTCAAAATTTCTGAATTCTCTTTTCACTTTGTTAGTAATTTCTTTTGATGTGCAAATGTTTCTCAGTAAGAGAAGGCCCCAGTTGTTAATTCTTATAAGTATTACATATGCAGTTTTATTTTTGTCTGTCAACTGCTTGCCTACCCCAATGTCTTCAAGATTTCTTTCTACTTTCTCTTCCAGGAGATTTAGTGTTTTTGTTTCAATATTTGGATCTTTAATCCATTTTGACTTTAGTTTAGTGCATGGTGATAGACCTGGGTAAGTTTTAGTTTCTGATATGTAGAGATCCAGTTTTTCCAGCACCATTTGTTAAAGAGGCTATCTTTCTTCCAGTAAACATGTTTGGCCCCTTTGTCAAAGATAAGGGGTTGAGTGTGTTTATAGTTGCTTTTGCATCTCCTAATCTATTCCATTGATCCTCAAGTCTATTTTTCTTTCTTTCTTTTCTTTTTCTAAAACCATGCTGATTTTATCACTGTGGCTTTATAGTATAATTTCAAGTCAGGAATTGTAATGCCACCTGCCTTGTCTTTGTTGCCCAGGATTGCCTTTGCTATTATAGGTCTTTTCTATTTCCAAATAAATTTTAGGAATGACTTCTCCAGGTATGTGAGGTATGTTGGTAGCATTTTCATAGGGATTGCATTAAATCTGTATAACAATTTTGCGAGTATGGCCATATTCACAATGTTGGTTCCTCCTATCCAGGAGCAGGGAATATCTTTCCATTTTCTATAACCATTATGGAAATCAGTGTGGAAACTCCTTATAAAACTAGGACTGGAAATCTTATTTAATCCAGCTATCCCCCTACTCGGAATTTTCCCAAAAACTGAAAACACCATGTCATACTGATATTTATGCACCTATGTTTATAGCAGCACTATTTATGATAGCCAAATCTTGCAGGCAACCAAAATACCCATCACCTGAAAAATGGATGAAAAAGATGTGGTGTTGTTATACAATGGAGTATTACACAGCTACAAAGAATGTTAAACCCCAGACCTTCATATATAAGTGGATGCATATTGAACATATACTCATAAGTGAAATACACCAGACCTACATGTGTAAGTATTATATAGTCTCCCTAATATAAGAACAAAAAGAAGAAATAAAATGGAAAGGTATGATATAGTTAAATGGAAAGTGAGAATTTAAGGATTAAACAATGAAGAGAGAGTTTGGAGAGATGTTATGAAACATGGTAGGGGCAAAACCATACATTTATATACAGAAGATGGTTAAGACAATGGTTCTAAAAATCTCCAACAGGTTTTTGAAACCTGGTAGGTAATTGTAGAATTTGAACCCTGGTTAACTATACATACTGATATCTGTGAACTAAACATACACTGAGGATAGCAATGTCTAATACTAAAACCATGCTTGGAATACCTATTATTCAGGTCTTCTAATTATGCACTGTTTCTAATGTTATATCAGTTATTGCTATACTCTCTCTCAAGTAAATGTTTGTTTAAAAATAAAGAAAAAAAAAGGTAATTAAAGGGAATATGAGACAAGAAAAAAGGCCATAGAAGTGTACCACTATAATTTTGTAAATGATTAAGTTTCTAAATCTCTGTGTAACATTGAATAACTGTTTTTTTTTCCACATTCTATAGGGATTTAAAGTTCAAATATCAACAGTTGATGGAAAATACCTGTTTCTTCTTATGTCTAAGGCATTTGAGATTCAGAAAGATAATCATGTTAAGCTCATGTGCCTTATTATACGGAATAATATTGTTAAGCTTCTATGCTGGAGAGAAGCTTAACAACTTAACAATTTAAGTTGACAAAACAAATAATTAGGAAAAAAGAAAGGATACAAGAGTAGCTGATATTTTGGCCCTAGCTCTTCAAGGTCAGAGAGGACACAGGACATAAAGGACCTGCACTGTAACAGCCTATAACTCAATGGAGTCCCAAATTTCCTGTTCAAGGAGATTATGGGGTCGCAGAGGAAAGTGATTGATGATGTAGTATGCTTATGGCGAGTCACCTGAGAGAAAACATTCTCTCAGGCTTTTAGAGAGAGCAAATTGGTCAAGCAATGGTCATGATTCATTCAGATGGCTGACACTGACAAAACTTCTGCAAACCGTAGTACATGGTTTCAGGGTAAATCCTAAGGGGACCTGACTGACCTTGTCAAATACAAGTTACATTTTTTTGTAATGTAAGTCTTGCTTTATCTTGGTCTTAACCAACCAGCAGAAACATCTAACCATGAGGTATGAAAAGGAAAGCCGTATTAATATGCTGAGTTGTAAAAGGCTCAAGACAACAGCTTCTGATAATGCCAGATGAGCTGACAATCCATTAATGTTATAGACTATTGGACTATATATACGGTTACTTTCTCTTTTGGCAATAAAAAGAAAGATCCGTAATAATGATGTTTGGATAAGAAGTCATGTCTGCATGTTGTACTCTGAACAACTACAATAAAGAGTACAGCAATATGCAATGTATTAATTATTGAAAAAAAGATAAAATTTAACTGTTTCAGTGACAATTTTTTTTGTGTTACCACAATAAAAAAAGAATGGAGACTGAGTGTGGTGGTGCACGCCTGTAATCCCAGCTCTTGGGAGGTTGTAAACAGGAGGATCACTATGACTGCAATCTAGTAGTGAGACCATGAACACCCTGCAGACCCTTCCCTAAAAACTGATAATAATAATAATAATAATTTCATCATTTATTGTAATAATTCTTAAAATTTGAATTTATATCCTATGTGTAGATACTTGTCCACACATATAGCCATACACGAGTAGAAATCTACATACAAGCATTCATAAATGAATGTTACATGTGAACTATAATGAATGTGCAATTTCATCAGAGTATTCTCTCCCCTGCTACCTGTTAAGGCATGATAAGGCAACAGGAATACAGTTACAACATTAGTATATAATTCAAACTGGCATAAAACTTTGAATTAATTTTGATTTTAAATAAAATGTTCTTTGAAAGAGAAATATTGTCAATATTACTGAATAGAAGTGGAGCCATATTGGAGTTACTCAGAGAAAATTAACTAAAATCATAGGAAATTGAAAGAAAATGAGCGACATATATCCTGATGTCCAAACCAGTCTGAAATAACATACCTTACCAAAACAAAACATAGGCATAGGATTTTATAACATGGCCCAACTGTCCACAGAGCTGCTAGTAGGAACTGCACCTTAGTGCAGAGCAAGAACCTTTTTAGGAAGTTCTCAAAAACTTAAGGACTACAGTTTCATGGCAAAACTCAAGGCATGCAGCATAGATGGGATACATGATAGGATGTAAACATTTTTTTTTCTTTTGTCTTCCAGAAAACAGAGTACACTGTACATAGGCAGCAAATTTCATGGTCACACACAAGGATGAGTGACCAGAAAGCTGTTCCCTCCCCAGTGAGTCACCAGTCCTTTTCCTTTGTTTTTGGGGCACCATAGCAGCTAAGTGGAAGCTCTAGTCAAAACGAGATTAGATGCTGCAGTGTGAGCGGGACAGCACTAAGCCTCCTGCTCTGTTCCCTGTGAATGAGAAAGAGAGAGAGAGAGAGAGAGAGAGAGAGAGAAAGAGAGAGAGAGAGAGAGAGAGAGAGAGAGAGAGAGAGAGAGATATGGGACATAAACATCCTCAGACTCTGTCTGAGGCCTCACAGCAACTGGGAGAGAGACACAAAGATAAGCAGGATAAAGAGACATGGGGGAGAACTCAGGGACACATAGAAAGTTGATGGCTAAATACTATGACCCCCGCCTCCATATACAGAGGCCAAGAAGGGCCTGGCACACAGAAATAATCCTACCATAGGCTTAGTGGGGTTTCTGAGCACAGATTTGAGGACTGACTTGGACACTACCACAGAACTGAAAACTCTAAAGGAATTTAATTAATTAAGTTAATTAATTAATTTTTGTTTTATTTTACTCTTTCTCTTCTTTTGAGTGATGCATGTTTGGAATTTTACATTTATTATTTGTTTTTCTCTCTTCAAGAACATTTATTCATGTTTTGATATTTTTATGTGCGTCAACATTATTTTTAGACTTTCTTGTTCACTTAATAGGTTTTTGTCTCCTTCACTTTTTTCTCTCCTCTTCTCCTCTTGAGTTTCCCAAAGCTTGGATGATCATTCTTTGTCCTTAAGACTCACTTCTATTATATTTCTCTTCATCCATCTACTTTTTGCCATCCTTTTTATTTTTTATAAAAAATATTTATTTATTTATTTATTTTGTAGAGGGTCTCACTATACATCCTGGACTCATAGTGACCCTCCTGTCTCAGCCTTTCTAGTGCTGAAATTGTAGGCATGAACCACCACGTCCAGTTTTGGTGTCAATATGGTACCACCAAGGTTCCAGGGCTGGCACAACATGTGGTACCAGAGATCACACTTGTGTCCTTGCTCTTATAAAGCAGGTGTTTAGGCCACTGTCCTATCTCCCCAACCCACCATCCCTTTTAAATTCCTGTCATCACAATCCACACAGCGCAAAGTCACCCTACTAAAGGGAAGCTCACAACATACAAGTTCCTGGTTTATGTTGGATTTTTTAAAATATAACTATAGATCTTGGTACTATTAATTAAAAGTATGAAATTAATGGTCATCAGAGTTTGTCTTTTCTAGGATGTGCTTGATATTATTATTTCTGATTGTGCTACATTAGGTAGATTATCATACTTGCTGTAATCAGTTTGTTTGCACTTGTGTGATGGTACTGCGGTTATTAAAGTTCATAATCAGTACCATAGTTCAGTACTGAAAGACTGGCACTGAGCTAAATAGCAAATTCTCATCTCTAGTAAAGTGGGAAGAGAGAACCTTATGACAGACACAAAGGCCAGGAGCCAACTACACCTAGAAGACATTTTAGAGGAATACACATTTCCTAGGGAAGCCTCA
>PVKN010042147.1:0-10422 GCA_004027915.1 Capromys pilorides
TTTATTTATTCATTTTGTGGCTGGCTCAGCCTGCCCTGGTGGTGGCGCTGGCGCAGCATGTGGTGCCGGGGATCGAACTGCAGTCCCTGCAGTTGCCTGAGCCCTCCTAAGCAGGCGCTTTAGACCACTGAACCATCTCGCCGGCCCCCTTAGTCTTATTCTTAAGGAGTAGGAGAGCATGACCCTAATGAGATAATGGCATAATAATCCCAAACCTCTATTCATCTGTGGGAAGTATGTAAACCTAGCCATTGTGACCGTAATCTTCAAGTACGCCTCCAGACAGGTCCCGCCTTCTCCTCTCGTGCATTGACTCCCTGGAGGGTCCAGCCCTGTCTGACTGCTTACTCTTTTTTTTTTTTTAAAAAGACTGAGGTTAGAATTCATGACCTTGCACTTGCCAGGCAGGCACTTGTGCCACGGAGTTATCTCCCAAACAACCCCCCCCCTTTTTTTTTTTTGTCTGAGAAAGGGTCTCCCTGTGCAGTTCAGGCTGGCCTTGTGCTCACTTTTTTTTTGTGTGTGTGTGTATGTGTGTCTTTTTGAGACAGGGTCTTGCTATGCAATTCAGGCTGGCCTTGAGCTCACTTTTGTAACCCAGGCTGGTCTTGAACTCGCACTGATCCTCCTGCCTCAGCCTCCCAAGTGCTGGGATTACAGGCGTGCATTCCACACCTGGCTCTGCTTATTCTGTTTTTACCTAATTTAGTTATCTGTAGTAGTAGCACTTGGGAGGCTGAAGCTGGAAGATTGCTACAAGTTCAAAGCCAAATTGTGTATATAGTGAGTTCGTGGCCATCCTGAATTACAAAATGGGACCCTGAGGGCCAGAGGCTGAGGAGGAGGATCATTGGGGAGGCTGAGGCAGGGGGGTCATTGTGAATTGAGACTGGCCTCCGATACAAAGTGAGCTCAAGGCCAGCCTGGGCTGCATAGCGTTGTCTTTTTGTCTTGCTTCAAAAAGACAAAAACAGCTGGGCATGGTAGTGCACGCCTGTAACCCCAGCACTTGGGAGGCTGAGGCAGAAGGATCAGTGCAAGTTTGAGATCAGCCTGGGCTACAAAAGTGAGTTCGGCTCTGGAGAGATAGCTCAGAGGAATAAGCACCGACCTGGTAAAACCACAGGGACCTGAGTTCAATCCCCGGCCCCACATGCTGGGCGTGCCGTCTCAGCCCTGGATGCAATAAAAAGATCTGCAAATTCCATGTGAAGTGTGATTAAAAAATAAATAAGTAAATTAAACAAAACAAAAGTGAGCTCAAGGCCAGCCTGAACTGCATAGGGAGACCCTGTCTCAAAAAGACAAAACAAAACAAAAAGACAAACAAAACAAAATTAAAATTTAAAAATGGAGGTGGCGAGCCTGGTGGTACATGTGTGTAATCCCAGCACTCTGGGGGGCTCGGGGAGGAGGACTGAAAGTTCCAGCCCAGTTCAGGCAATGTAGCAACCGAGACTTTGCCTCAAAATGAGAAACAAAACTGCCGGGGGATTGATCGGTGAGTCACGATCTGAGGCTGCGGTTCCAGCACTTCCGGCAGGGTCTCCTGCAGCAGAAGTGGGTGGACAGCGGGAGAGGCCCGACCAGACCAGCGGTTGGTGCTGAGAAGCCCGGCAGAGGCTTCACGGGGGCTTGTGTTTGCTGCCGCTGACTAGCAGGATCGGATCGGGTTGAACTTCCGGCAGAATTCACAGAATAGCTATTTATGGCTCCTTAGTCTTCCTGATCTGAGACAGCTATTTGATTGAGGAACTCAAGCATAGAGAAAAAGCAAAAAAAAAAAAAAAAAAAAAAAGATCAGGGTGATACCCAGACCTTAACAGGAAGCAACTTTGAAATCTGGAGTATGTTGTATTTGATGTGTAATATTTAAAATTCTAACAGATGAAGGGGAACAAATAGGAGACTTCCGTTCCCTCTTTTAAGTTTTTGTATGAATTAGCCCTGCAGCCTACAGTCAGATTTCTGGGGACCATTTTTTTTTCTCTAACTTTTTTGGTTTGTTGTGTTGAGACGCGGTCTCTCTCTGTGCCTGAGGCTGGCCTCAAACTTGCTGCAATCCTCCTTCCTCAGCCTCCCAGAGAGTACTCGGATTATAGGCATGCGCCAACCCTACTCAGCTGTCTAATTAAAAATCAGTGAGCTTGTAATCCCAGCACTTGGGAGGCTGAGGCAGGAGGATCGGAGTGAGTTCAAGACCAGCCTGGGCTACACAAGTGAGCTCAGGGCCAGCCTGAGCTGCATAGTGAGACTGTCTCAAAAAGATAAAAAAAAAAGATTGTCGGAGTCCCTGGTTCTTGTCTAGGCCCAAGAAGTCTACACTTATCCTAAAAATACGTTATTGGAATCCCACCAAGTTAATTCTAATCTACCACTCACAGTGCAACCCACGGTGAAAACAAAGACACTAAGACCTATATATAATTATTGGGGAGCCAAGGGGCCATTGGTCCAACCACCAAGATGGCTTTCAAGGAACAAAGAGAGCCACCCAGGGCCAAACCCATGTTTTAGTCAGTGGAGAGGGGGGCGTGGCTTGAGAAAGAGAATTGTGGGAAGAAGGTGAGCATTGTGAGCTTGGTAAGTGGCTTACATTTACCTCCGCCACGTTCAGAGAGGATATGCAGAGGAGGTGATTTGCATTATGCTATTGAGATCGTATCTAATGTTTCGGGGGTCTGGTGCTTCAGCTCTGCTGTGTAATCTTTCAAGCCCCAGGAAGTCGTAACCTCTATCTGGAGGCTCGATCTCAGCTGACAGCGTGAAGACAGGCTCTTCCTCCTGTCTCAACCCAGCTCATATTGGAGAGCAGCAGGTGTAGGTTATCAGGGAAACACGCGTGCCATCTTACCACCAGCACCTCGGCTAGACTGATACACACTGCTTAAATCCAAATGAAAGGATAAGCCGGGCCTGGTGGCGCACGCCTGTAATCCCAGCACTCGGGAGGCTGAGGCAGGAGGATTGCTGTGAGTTCGAGACCAGCCTGGGCTACAAAAGTGAGCTTAAGGCTAGCCTGAACTGCATAACGAGACCCTGTCTCAAAAAGGAAAAAAAAAAAACAAAAACAAATGAAAAGATAATGAGGGCCAGCCAGATAGCTCAGTGGTCTAAAGTGCCTGCTTAGGCAAGCTCAGGTAACCCCAGGGACTGGGGTTCTATCCCCGGCACCACATGCTGTGCCAGCCACCCCCCCGCCCCCCCAAGACAGGCTGAGCCTAAAGTTAATAAAGTTAAAAAAATAAAAATAAAGAAAGGGTAATGAGAAGCCCTAGCCAGCTCTGTACATATAAATATGAGGAAATAGGGTCAGGCTCAGTCAAAATGGACAGAGTTGCTTTTCTTTCAAAGAGAGCTGCTCAGGTGGTCCTTCACATCTGATTTTTTATTTTTTATTATTATTTTTTTAATTTTATTTATTATTTATTTGTTTGCTTGTTGTGTTTGTTTGTTTCTTTATTTATTCATTTTGTGGCTGGCTCAGCCTGCCCTGGTGGTGGTGCTGGCGCAGCATGTGGTGCCGGGGATCGAACTGCAGTCCCCGCAGTTGCCTGAGCCCTCCTAAGCAGGCGCTTTAGACCACTGAACCATCTCGCCGGCCCCTGATTTTTTATTTTTATTTATTTATTTTTTTTGCCTTTGCTACTTTCCAGATAGATATAGTCCTACCTCAGTTTTTTCACACACACCTCCTGTCTTTTTTCTTTTTTCTTTCTTTTTTTTGTGGTACCAGGGATTGAACTCAAGACCCTTCACTTACCAGGCAAGCACTTATTCTACTGAGCTATCTCCCCGGCCCTCTCTCTGTCTTTTTGAGACAGGGTCTCGCTATGCAGTTCAGGCTGGCCTTGAGCTCACTTTGTAGGCCAGGCTGGTCTTGAACTCACAATGATCCTCTTGCCTCAGCCTCCTGAGTGCTGGGATTACAGATGTGCACCACCACACCAGGCCTTCACATCTCAGTTCAGACCAGCACATACTCATGGGACCCTTTTTATTTTTTTTATTTTTATTTTTTAAAATTTTATTTATTTATTTGCTTGTTTCTTTATTTTATTTATTTTGTGGCTGGCTCAGCCTGCCCTGGTGGTGGGGGCTGGCGCAGCATGTGGTGCCGGGGATCGAACCGCAGTCCCTGCAGTTGCCTGAGCTTTCCTAAGCAGGCGCTTTAGACCACTGAACCACCTCACCGGCCTCACATGGGACCCTTTTTAGACAGGCTAACTTGCTTTTCACAGGTGCAGTTTGCGGCACACAGGATCAATTTGGTCATGGCCCCCACTTTCATTTGCATTGCATGTGGTGCTTGGTGGTAAAGAAAACCTGGGAGAATGAAGACCTTCTGTTGGATAAGTCCTGATATCTAAACAGTGAGAAATCTAATGCACACAGTCCATTTGCAAATTAAAATGTGAATGGACTCCAACTTCACCCCCTGAAGCGCACTGGCCGGTGCCTCACGGAAGCCTGCATCCTCTGGGAACTGGAAATGTGACCTTACAGGGAAGCAGAGGTGGGTGACTGGAGTCCTCAGGAAGTGAGGGTCATCCTTCTGCTGACTCGGCCCAAAGGGAACAAACAGAGGAAGATGGGGCATAGGTGAGGGCGATGTCGGAACCAGAGAACAAAGCCGGGCGTTGTGGCGCATACCTGTAATCCCAGCCTGAACTGCACTATCTTGAAAAGAAAAAGAAAACACACACACACACACACACACACACACACACACACACACACACGAACAGAAAGTACCAGAATTGGAAGTGGGCAGGGCTGGAGCCTCCCCGGAGCCTGCAATACCTTGATTCCCATCTTCTGGCCTCCAGAACTAGGAAAAAATAAAGTTCTGTTGTCTGAAAGCCCCACATTTATGGTAATCTATCATGCAACCCTAGGAAACAGACAACCTAACAAAAGAGAAACACAAATGAAAGTTCTACATTGGGCCATTTGAACCTCTCAGGTTGACCAAGATTACAGAAAACCTGACAACGCGATCAGTCAGCACGAGTGTTGCCGAGCTGATTGCTAGCCGGGCGTGACACTGCACACCTGTAATCCCAGCACTCTGGAGGCTGTGGCTGGAGGACCAGTGGGAGTTCAAGATCAGCCTGGGTTACAAAGTGAGCTCAAGGCAGCCTGAGAGGCATAGCAAGACCCTTGTCTCAACAAGACAGAGAGAGAGAGAGAGAGAGAGAGAGAGAGAGAGAGAGAGGGGCAGGCAGGCAGAGACACTGCTGCTGCGACTCCATGTGGACTGATACAATCTCCTTGGAGATAATTTGACACATTCTATGCAGATTACAAACACACATCTTTAGGCTCACATATTCCGTTCCTAGGATTTAGCTTCCATGAGAAATATGCAGCCGTGGAAAGTCATACGCAGGGAGTTATTCACTGCAGCAATATTTGCCATCCCAAAGTCTGCAAGGACAGTAACTGTTTGTGAGTGATGTCGGAATAAAGTCCACAAGATCTGGAGCCAGACGGCTTTTTCCACAAGTCCTCAGACAGTAAGATTTTGCAGCCAAGAGGTCTCTGGCATGAGTACATCACCCAAGCTGAACAGCAGCCACAGAATAAATCTTTAAATGGCCATGGCTGTGTCTCAATCAAGTCTTTTAAAGCCAGGTGTGGTGGCACAGGACTGTAATCCCAGCATTTGGGAGGCTGAGGCAGGAGGATCCCCATGAGACTAAAGCCATCCTGGGCTACATGGTAAGCTCACGGCCAGCCTAAAGTACACAGTGAAACCCTATCTCAGAAACAAACAAACACAGACCCTTTTTACCAAAAACCCCCACGTGATGGACAGGTTCAGCTGTGGGTCTCATTTTAGTGATCCTTGCTCCACACAATGAAATACTATCAGCAGAAACTTGAGCAACATAGTCTTCGCTTCCTTAGCCCAGGCTGCTCTTGAGGCAGGAGGATGGCAGTGAGTTCAAGGCCAGCCTGAACTACACAGACAGACCCTGCCTGGAAACAAACAAAAAACAACCAAAATAAAACCTGAGACTCACCCGCTTTCTTCAAAGTGATTTTGAAGGTTGGCAAGATAGCTCAGCGGTCTAAAGCACCTGTTTAGGCAAGCTTAGGCAACCACAGGGACCACAGTTCAATCCCTGGCACCACATGCTGTGCCAGCCCCACCCCCAGGGCAGTCTGAGCCAGCCACAACATAAATAAATTAGAAATAAAGCTCTCTATCATTGAGCTGTATCCCCAGCCTGTGGAGACTACTTAACAGGTATGAGAAAGACAGAAATGCCAGAACTGTCACTTCCTACCACATGAATATCTGTATCATTTCATCTTGTCTTACTTTTAACATTCCCTAGGGCTGATGAGATAGCTCAGCAAACTGAGAACTGCTTGTAAAGTGCAGGGACTGGGGTTCGATCCCTAGTACCACATGCCACCCCAGCCCCTGCCCCAGGGAGTACTGAGCTGGCCACTAAGACCCAGAATGGTGGCTCATGCCTGTAATCCCAGCCCTGGGGATGCTGAAAACAGGAGGATCACTGAGTTCAAGCTGTATAGTGAGACCCTGTACCAAATACATAAAATAATAATAATAATAATAATAATAATAATACATAAAAAAGAACATTCCCTGAATTTTAATTTTTTTTTAAATTTCAGTTTAGCTCAGAGGTGGGGCCGGCACAGCGTGTGGTGCACGGATGAACCCAGTCATGGTGCTCAGACCACTGAGCTGTTTCCATGGCCTTTGTGTCTTACTTTTATTTTTATTTTTTATTTATTATTTTTTTTGACGGGACCAGGGTTCAAACTCACGACCTTGCACTTGCCAGGCAGGCATTTGTGACGCGGAGCTATCTCCCCAGCCCCCTTGTTTCTTACTTTTAGACCAATTAGAAAACGTTTCCAACACGAGACTGGGAGACAGCCGAGTGTGGTGCTGCACACCTATACAGTAAGGCCAGCCCACAGCAGGCTGGCCTTGTCACACCTTGTCTCAGAAAACAAAAGGAGAAAAGGGAGAAATGGGTACAGGAGGCAAATCTATTTATTCATTTCTTTCTTTGTCTTTTTGAGACAGGGTCTTGCTATGTGGTTCAGGCTGGCCTTGAGTTCACACTTTGGAGCCCACCCTGGCTTTAAACTCATAGTGATCCTCCTGCCTTAACCTCCTCAAGTGCTGGGATGACAGGTGTTTGCCACCCTGCGTGGCTCAGGAGGCAGAGAGGCTGCATGCTGGGTTGCGGGGACTCAGTGGGGTACAAGTGGTGTAGGCAGCCGAGTTAGATAGAAACATTGTAGGCAGTCGGACAGGGCTAGGCCCTCAAAGGAGATAATACAGAAGGCAAGATATCCAGCAACTGTGGGAGGGACGGATGCTCCCGCTGCGGGCCAGACCTAAAGACCAAAGATCGAACAAATGCTGACCTCCTTAAAGACTGACATCCGAGGTTGATCATCACCCTGAGGGAGCCAGAAGAATCATTAACCTGACTCCTACCAGACGGCCACCTGATAAAGTTCTGTTCTGCATTCACTCCTGCTTCGTACATGACTGGCTTCCCCATTTGATCCTGGACTTAATTTTACCTGAGCAATGGTGCTTGTACCCTCCTTGGTTGACCATAGCTTTGTCCCACTTCATGCCCACCTAAGCGAGTTTCCATGGTTTTCACTTTATTTTATTTTATTTATTTATTTTTTGCGGTACCAAGGATTGAACTTCGGACCTTGTGCTTACGAGGCAAGCACTTATTCCACTGAGCTATCTCCCTGGCGGTTTTCACTTTAGACCCACCTCACCACATGGTATTCCTCTATAAAAGTCCCTGGAAGAGACAGCTTCCCAGGGACACCCACTCGGGACACCCCTCCTGTCCCTCTCTCAGGCAGGAACTTTCTTTCCCTCAATAAATATGTTCTTGGGGCTGGGGGGATAGCTCTGTGGCACAAGTGCCTGCCTGGGAAGTGCAAGGTCATGAGTTTGAACTCCAGTCCCACAAATAAATAAATAAATAAATAAATAAATAAAAAACCAAAAAATAAATATGTTCTCCTCATTACCTCCATTTGTTCCTGAAATTCATTCTTCGGTTTTAGAGAACATGAACTCATCCCAGGTACTTTTCAGGTTGGGAGATCAGTTTTCCCTCAGTCATTTGGAGGATCCCTAGTGGAGCTCATCCACCCCAGACCAGTTTTTCTTCCTGCATCACAAGTACTAAGGAAGCCCTGAATCTCATGCCCAGCCCCAAGTCACAACCACTACTGAAACTGCATTATTATTATTATTATTATTATTATCATTATTATTATTTTGTCTTTTTGAGACAGGGTCTCGCTGTGCAGTTCAGGCTGGCCTTGAGCTCACTTTTGTAGCTCAGGCTGGTCTCAAACTCACACTGATCCTCCTGCCTCAGCCTCCCAAGTGCTGGGGTTACAGGCGTGCACCATCACACTCAGCAAAACTGCATTATTATTATTATTTTAGGTATTATTATTTCTAATGTATTTGGTTGTTGCAGGGTCTTACCACAGCAGCAGCTACAGCTGGGACTTGTGGTGACCCCTCTGCTTTCAGCCTCCCTAGCACTGGGATTACAAGTGTGCGCCATTACACACAGGCTGGCAGGGCATGTGGTGCCAGGGACCAAACTGTGGTCCCCGAGCTTGCCTAAGCAGACACTTTATTCTGCTGAGCTGTTTCACAGGCCCTCCCAAAACTGCATTATGTTAAATAAACATTTACAACTGGGCCGGGAGAATCAAAAGTTTGAGTCCAGGGACTTAGTGAGATCTTGTCTCAAAAGTAGGGAAAGCCAGGCATGGTGGCATAGGCCTGTAATCCCAGCACTTGGGAGGCTGAGGCAGGAGGATCATTGCGAGTGTCTGGCAAGTGCAAGGTCCTGAGTCTGATCCCCGGTTCTGCAAAATAAATAAATAAATAAAATAATATGTTTAAAAAAGGAAAGGAAAAAGGAGAAGCAACGGGAGGCAGGAGGCAGGGCATCTCCCGTCCACCCTCAGCCTCCTGGCCTCGCCGGCTTCAGAAGCGGCCCCAGGGCTGCGTTCTCTGCTGAGTCTCCGCCTCTCCCCCTGGGGCTCCAGGTCACCGACAGCGGCGCCTCTACATCTGTACCTTATTTCACTCATCAGAAGTCAGAACTTTTTGACAAGTTGAACACGGGACAGTGTTGAAAAACTGTTTTCTGGCGTTCTGAACCCTTCCCTTCGGCATCCTGTTCTCCTCGGTCAGGATTCTCCTTTGGTCGTTGTTTACGCTTTGTGATGGCTTCGGCTGCAGTTGCTAGGCAACAGATAGCCAGCGACCCGGGGCCGCCCTGCGGCTCCGGGGCTCCTCCCCCTCCCCCATGCCCAGAGCTGTAGCAGTTCCGTCCACTCAGCGATCTGCTCTCTCCTGATGGACTGGCCCTAAAGATCCCCTACCCCGGGCCGCCTCCTCTTCTACAGCAATGCGGCCGCCACCTCCCACTATCCGAGTTCTAAGCAAAATCAAACGAGCCCGGGCAGCCTCCAAAGGTCAGCTCTGGCCCTGGGGATTGGGTTCCAGATGCACATGCAAACCGGGTGTGGTGACGCAACCTGTAATCCCAGCACTTGGGAGGCTGAAGCAGGAGGATCAGTGCGAGTTTGAGACCAGCCTGGGCCACAAAAGCGAGCTCAAGGCAGCCTGAACTGCTATACAGTGAGATGCTATCTCAAAAAAGGATTAAAAAAAAAAAAAAGAAAAAGTTGTGTTATGTATGTCCCCATGTACTCCCCAGTGAATGGAACCATTATGTGCTGCAAACATTAACAGTTTTTTTTTTTTCTTTTTGAGACAGGGTCTCACTACGCAGTTCAGGCTGGCCTTGAGCTAGCTTTTGTAGCCCTGGCTGGTCTCAAACTCACACTGATCCTCCTGCCTCAGCCTCCCAAATGCTGGGATTACAAGGGTGCGCCACCACGCCCTGCAGTTTTGTTTTGTTTTTTTTTTTAAATGGAAAAAAGCCTAATATGGTTCCATCTGTTACAGCCTCAATTCTCTTGGGCAGAAAAGAGGAATTGATAAGCAGATGTGGTTAGCATGGAGTGAGGCCACTTAGATAAGCAGCTTGGAGGATGGACATGAATGCCTGGTGAAGGCTGCGGTGCGAGTGCAGGCCTGTAGTGCCTGAGACCTGGAAAGTGGGAGGCAGGAGAATCCCTGCTGTTCCCTCGTGGAGAACAGGGAGGAGGGAGGGGGCCACAGAATTCGGTCCTGTTCCAAACAGCAGCAGCAGGCACCTCAACACAAAGCCTGCTAATTCCCAGCATCCCACCTCTAACTTCTTTTTTAATTTTAATTTTTGTTTTTAGTCTTTTTGAGACAAGATCTGCTATGCCTTGAGCTCACTTTTGTAGCCCAGGCTGGTCTCAAACTCACACCAT
>PVKN010042148.1:0-10436 GCA_004027915.1 Capromys pilorides
ACTAAACTTCCAAAGACATTTTCCTTGCAAGAAAAGATTTTTACCTTGTGGATTAAAAAACTTTTATGTGCAAGTACCAGAAGGATTAAGATGAATTATTCCCAAATTTTCTGAAATCCCAATGGAATATAATTTTTTGAAACTATTTAAAAATTACCTTAGAGTAAAACTTTGGTATTATAATTTTCTAGGATCTTATGGTCGGTGATGAGGCCAGTGAATTACGCTCAATGTTAGAAGTTAACTACCCTATGGAAAATGGCATAGTGCGAAATTGGGATGACATGAAACACCTGTGGGATTATACATTTGGACCAGAGAAACTCAACATAGATACCAGAAATTGCAAAATCTTACTTACAGAACCTCCTATGAACCCTACCAAAAACAGGGAGAAGATTGTAGAGGTAAGTTTTAAGAGAAGGTATGTAAATGTGTACCTTTGTGATGTTGTACTAAATCAAAACTTTTTATTTTTGTTGGCCATGGATTAAGGGAATAAAAATAAGCTGTTTTTCATTTGCTTTAGGTTGAGGCCCCGTAATCTGAAACCTAAAGCATTTTGAGCATTGGCATGATGCTTAAGAAGTTGTAGATTCTGGAGCATTTTATATTTTGAATTTTTAGACTAGGGCTGCTTAATCAGTGAAGTCTATATAAATATTACAAAATCATGCATGCATTTTAATTCTAGCAATTGGAAGGCTGAGGATCCTGAGTTCAAGGCCAATGTGGGCTTCATAGCAAGTTCAAGGCTGGCCTGGACTACATAGTGAGATAGTCTCAAAAAAGAGAAACATCAACTACGTGGTGGTATATATAAGATCAAGATCAGGAAAAGAGTATAAGGCTGGAGATAGAAACTTGAGAAGTCTTCAGAATATAGGTAATATTGTTCCCTCGCTTCTCGGACTTTTGGCAAAGCCCAAATGTAGATAACATTGAGGGTAGGCAGGGATGAGGGCAAAGGACTGCAGACAGCTGGGTGGAGCCAGCAGGAGGAGATGGCAAAGCCTGATGAAGTAAGCAGTTGCCGAGGAAGTAGAGCCCGGGAGAGCACAGTCCTCATAGCGTAGATAATTTTTCAAGGCTTTCCTTTCGTTAAGTATAATACAAAGTAGAAAGTTAGGATAATTAGCTTTCTAATTAATTTGCATGTGTCTTAGTTACTCTGCTCTTGTTGCTGGGATAAACACTCCACACTCAAAATGAGGGAAGGAAAGGTTTACTTAGCTCTTTTAGCTCACAGTTACTGTGGAGGTTTTAGTCCATATTCAGCTGGCTTGGAGGCAGAGAGGCACATGGCTGAAAACAACCTTTCATGGCTACGGGTAAGAGCTAAGGAAAAGAGCTAGCAGAAGCTCAAGCAGCTAACTTCTTTTCCTTCTTTACACTGAAATGCAAATCACTTGCCCCAGGGGAGGTGCAGCACCCATTTCCACAATACATTTCAAATTCCAGAAGTGGAGGCTTTGGAGGACACCTATACACAAACCATAGCAGCATGTAAATTTTTTGTTTTATTCTTACGAATATTTTTAGATGTTGGTGGAAGTTACAGAAAGAGTAAGAAGAAACTAATTTAAACCGTATTTTAAAGCCTAAGTTGAAACTCAGGTTTTTCGCTTTTTTTGGGGGGTGGGGCCGGTAGACTCGTTTTCACTATGTTGCCCTGGCTAGCTTTAACTTTTAACTCCTGGGCTCAAGTATCTTTCTGCTTTAGCCTCCCTAGTTCATGGATCTACAGGTATATGCCACTGCACCCAGCTGAAATTTAATTTTTATATTAAGTTTTTGGGAATTTTGAAGTCATGCTTTTAGTTACAGAATCAATATAATCACTTATGATTTATATTTTGATACCTATTTGCTTGTGAGTGCAAGTCTGGCAATTACTAATAATGTCCTACTTTAATCTCATCCAGAAAGTTATCTTAGTAGTTGTTAGAAGCACTTTAGTGGTCTCACAAATAAAATCAAGGGGCTGGAGAGAGATAGCTCAGTAGAATAAGCACTTGCCTGGCAAGTGCAAGGGCCTGAGTTCAATCCCTGGTTCCAAAAAATAAAATAAAATAAAATTCTAGCTAGTATAGCTAGGCATAGTAGTGTGAGTCTGTAATCCAGCAGGAAGGAGGTAGAGGAGGGAAGATCACTGCAAGTTCAAGGCCAGCCTGGGCTACATAGTGAGTTCAAAATAGTCTGAACAGACTCTCTGTCCCTAAAAAAATAAGAGAAAAGTTGTAACAGACTTTTCAAGGTAACTCATATGTAGTAGTTTCATTCCTATAAAGGGAAATGTACTGAAGATAATGAAATGAAATATTAGTTGAATGTCTAGTTGTTAATTGATAAATTTGTGTTTCAGAGGTGTAAAATCTAAGTTCTGTATAATATTCTGGGTATTCAGAGTGATGGCCAGCCCCACCAGTCAAGAGCTGTGTGGTGCTATGCAGGATGCTCTCACCTGACCCAGGCATGGAGGATGGGCAGAGGTGTGCAGTGCATCAGGACCCTTCCCTCTGAGGGCACTCTGTGGTGTCAGCCTTTGGGGGATGGGATTGGGAGCTAATGATTTTTATATCTGCCAACTTGTAAACTGCTTTGAGCTTTGTCTATACTGGCTCATTTTACGTTGGTGGGGGGAGGGCATTGGGAATTAAACCCCAGGCCTCTCAGATTTTAGGTAAGCCCTCTACCACTGAGCCACATCCCCAGCCATGCGTGCATCTTAGTATTTGTGCTTTTCACTGGTGGGAATAGAGCCACCCTTGTAGCTCAGGTTGAGGAGAGAAGTGGGAGGCTCAATAGTTAGGCAGTTACTGCAGGTTTTGTTTTTTTGTTTTGCGGGACTGTGGTTCGAAATCCACGACCTTGTACTTGCCAGGCAGGCACTTGTGCCACGAACCTATCTCCCCAGCCCCTAGGTTTTGATTTTTTTTTTTGTGGTACTAGGGATTGAAACCAGGGCCACTCTGTGTAGGCTACATCCCTAGGGTTTTGCTAAGTTGATCAGACTGGCTTCTAACTTGCAGTCAGCCACTAAGCCTAGCTAGTTTTTTTCAAAAGCTATTTAGCCCGACATGGTGGTGCATGCTTGTGATCCCAGCAGCCTGCATTGCTGAGGTAAGAGGTGCATGGAGGTCCTGGACACAATCCCTGGGAGGAGGGGAGAGGAAACTCTTTGCTTGTAGTACTTAAAAATGCATGGAGGGGCCAGCGAGATGGCTCAGTGGTCTATAGCCCCTGCTTGGGCAAGGTTGGGCAGCAACAGGGACTGCGGTTCGATCCCCGGCACCTCATGCTGCGCCAGCCCCACCCCCAGGTCAGGCTGAGCCAGCCAGAACTCAAATAAATAAACAAGGTTTAAAAAAAAAAATTAATAAATAAACTTTAAAAAAAAAATGCATGAACACTCAAAATATGTGTCCAAAAGTATGCACTCACAGAGCTTTTTGGCAGCAGGCTTCATACAACAGGTGCTAATTAGAATGAAAAGCTCTTTTAGTCTCTGATTTTATTTGGATCGGTGAGTCCATTCTTGAGATTGAAGGAAGCACAACTTTGTAAATGCCATCTCTTTTCTTTCTCTGAATTTCAGGTAATGTTTGAAACTTACCAGTTTTCTGGTGTGTATGTAGCCATCCAGGCAGTTCTGACTTTGTATGCTCAAGGTGGGTGAAGCTTAACTGTTTCAAAATTAAGTATATTTTACACCAGGGAAATTTGATTTGTTTTTTTTTTTGGGGGGGGGGGGTGGGGGGGTTACAAATCTCAAAAAAGCACTGTATGTTTGTATGTATGCATGCATATATGTTTATTTTTTGAGGTAGGGTCTTGCTATGTAGTCCAGACTGGCCTTAAACTTATGATTATCCTCCTGTCTCAGCCTCCCGAGTGCTGGGATTACAGGCATGTGCCACCACACTTGGCCACAAGCACAATATTCATATATCACACTTGAAAATATTTTCAGAATTTCTGTCATTTGTCATACATTTTGTACATTTTTACTTGCTTTATTAGGCTTTGAGGATCTAAGGTAAAGGGACATGAATCTTCTTTTTTCTCTCCTGTATTTAGTATAGGGTCTCACTATGTAGATCAGACTCGTAGTATTCTCCTGTTTTCAGCCTCCCAAGATCTGGGATTATAGGCACGTGCCACCACGCCCAGTCTCAATGTCCATCTCAGTGTGCTCTGGGAGCACTGAGTTGTGGGCTCCATGCAACTCTGTCCCTAAGGCACTCTTGATGGTAGTTTCCATGGCTTCTCTCTTAGGCCAGCTTTGCTCCCTCTTTGCAGTTTTCCTTAGACAAGTTACATTTCTTGCTTTTCCAAACTTCTGGGGTTTCCACTGAATTGGTTTCTCACTCTCTGCTTCACACACTGCCCTCTTAGGGGCGCACTGCCTGGCCTCCCAGGCCTTCTTCTGAAGTCGAGGTGGAAGCCTTTTTAACCTAAAAACTCTTGCATTCTGAATGCGCCTAAAACCAGTGTCACATGGATGATGCCAAGGTCTGCTACCAACTGGAGCAGTAGCCAGGCTTCCTTCTCTCTTGGTTGTAGGGGTGGAGTGCTTGGATTGATGAACACTCTGACCTTGATTCCGAGGAACAAATTCTCCATGCTGGCACCATTTTGGAACCTGGTTTGGCCGCTGCCACCATTCTGGTACTTGGTCTCTGCGGTTTTGTTCTCAAGGCAAAGCCTCCCTCCTTTGCAATTCTGGGGCTGCAATGGGCGGAGAGCTGCCACCTCCTGTGATGTCCTCAGGCCATCTTTTTGATTCTCTGGTTCCTTTCCAACAATGGGAATCCTTTCAGCTCCATCTTTGCAGTCCACAACTCCCCTGGCCAAACTCACAATGTTTTAAATCATCCTGCTTGGCCCTTTGCTCTTGATTTTCAACATAAATCTGGCTAAAAGCTGCCAGTAACAACCATGCCACCACCCCAGTAGTTTGCTGCTTTGAAATATCTCTTGAAAGGTTAATCGGTCTACCATGCTTAATCTCAGTCTCAGGCAAAGTCTCTGGGCACAAGCAAAATTCCGACAGACTTTCAGCCAAACAGTAGCACAAATCATCTGGAGTCCAACTACCAATGCTGTCCTTTTTCCCAGCAGAAACCTCCCCAGCCTGGTCTTTACAAGCAGGCCTTCTGTCAGTCTTCTGGTCTAAGCTCTGACCAAAATCTCCCCTACAGAACAGCCAAAGCTTTTTCGGCTCTTCACAAGTAGAGGACCTCTCCAACCTTTCCTATCTCTTCCGATAAGCCATTCCCAAAAAGTTGTAATCCATTCGGTCAGGTTAGTCACAGCAATGACCCCACTTCTTTGGTACCAAATTCTGTCATAGTTACTCTTCTCTTATTGCTGGGACAAATACCCGACACCCAAAATGAAGGAAGGAAAGGTTTTTTTAGCTCACAGTTACTGGAGATTTCAGTCCATACTTGCCTGGATCCAAGGCAGAGAGGCACAATGCAGAGGCCAGCAGTTCATAGCAGTGGAACAGCAACACAATGATGACAGAGTCAACTGACCAACCAGGGCAGCAGAGAGCAACAGAGAGAGTCTGTCTTTCTGTCTCTTTATATTACATTCAGGCTCTCTGCCTCAGCCTGGCCACCTTAGGCCACACCCATAATCGCAGCAGTACTTAGACCCATAATCTACTAAAACACATAGTCCCAGTGGATTGTGAGTCAAGTCTCAAACTCTAGAAGCCCCCACCCCATGATTGCATGAGGCTTTGTGGGGACAACTAGACATAAACCGTAACAGCTACCAATGAGGTACTATCTCTAAAAAGCAAAAAATAAAAAGGGATGGGGGTACAGTTCAGTATTAAAGGACTTGCTTAATATGTAAGGGCTCTGGGTTCAGCCCTAGTCCTGGAAAAAAAGAAAAAAGAAAGAAAGAAAAGAAAAAGAAAAAAGAGATGAATGGGCATGGTGATGCATGCCTGTAATCCCAGGACTCAGGAGCCAGAAGGCAGGAGAATCGTCACTTCCAGAGCAGCCTGGACTGTAAAGTGAGCTCAAGGCCAGCCTAAATTGTATAATGAAGGGCCAGGCTGATAGCTCAGGGGACTAAAGTGCCTGCTTCGGTAGAGCATAGCAGCTGACATTCGATGTGATCCCCAGTGTGCTGATGGCAATTGAGACTGGGTGTGGTGGCATGCACCTGTAATCCCAGCACTTTGGGAGGCTGAAAACAGGAGAATCACAACAAGTCCAGTCTACATAGTAAGACCCTGTAGACCCTGTAACCCCTGTCATAAATGCATAAAAATAAATAAATACTATAATGAGTCCCTGTCTCAAAAAGACTGGGTGGTGGGATGATGGCTTAGCTTTCATTTTTCTTTTGAAGAAAAGAGACTGGAGATAGCTCATTAGGATAAGCACTTACCTGGCAAATGCAAGGTCCTGAGTTCAATCCCTGGTCCCAGGGGGAAGAAAAAAAAGAAGCAAAACTTAGTTGTTTTCAAAAGGGGGAGGGAGTGCTCATACTATTTGCATTTACTTAGGTATATCTCATTTCTTTCCCATCTGGGAATTGAGACCAGTGAGTACTGAGCTCCATCCCCAGTCCTTTATATTGTTAGAGTCTCAGTAAGTTGTCCAAGGGCTTCAGAATTTATTTTATATATAATACTTGGGGAAAGTATATATTTAAAATTTATTTTTATTTTACTTTTGAGATAGGGTCTTGCTTTGCAGTTCAAGCTAACCTTGAACTCACTATGTAGCCCAGGCTTGCCTCAGTCTCGTTAGTCCTCCTGTCTCAGCCTCCTGAGTGCTGGGATTACAGGTGTACAGGTGTGAGCCATGTTCCACCTCACCCCCAATGGTGATTTTAAGAACTGTGTTTAGCTACCTGGGGCATACAGAATTGAAGAGGGAATAAGTGGAATTAGGAAACTGGGCTAGAGGCTATAGTGGTTAGGGAAATTAGAAATGACAAGGTAAGGATTGTATTAAGCCCTAAAAAAATCAGTAAGATAAAAGTGAAAGGAAGCAGCAGTGCAGTGACTGGAAGTAAACTGGCTGTGCTCAGAAAAAGGCTGGCAGACAGCCTAGGCGGAGAGGTAAAACAGTAAGGGGAGCTGGATGAGCAGAGGTGTTTGGGAAATGAAATGTAAATCCTTACTTTAGTTGATGAGCCTGGGAGCATTTTTTAAATAATTGTGACATAGATTCCTCATTTTTATTGCAGTGGAGATAAAAATAGAGGCCTAAATAAATGTTTAAAGACATAGATGCTAAAATATATATGTAAATACTTATTAATAAGAAAACAGAAGGCCTATTCAGGGATGAGAAAGTAATGAAATAAGTTATAAATGATGCATATTCCAGTTAAATTTTTTCTATTAAAAAATGTAAGTTAGGGGACTGGGGAGATTGTTCAGTGGTCTAAGCACCTGCCTGGCGAGCGCAAGGACCAGGGTCTGATCTCTGGTATTGCATACCACGTCTGCCTTTGAAGCCCGGGTGTACCATGCCAGCCACTGAAACCAAGTGTGGTGGCACGTACCCGTAACCTCAGCACTGGGTAGGCTGAAAACAGGAAAATCACTGCGAGTCCAAGCTGCATACTAAGACCCTGTACCAAATAAATAGATTGATAAATGATTTTTTAAAAATTGAAAAATGTAAGTTTGGGCAGAGGAGATATCTCAGAGGCATAAGCACCTCATTGGCAAGTGTATTCCTGGACCTGGGTGCTGTGCTAGTCCCAGAGTCCTGGGTGTGGTGGTGCATACCTGTAATCCCAGCACCTGGGAGGTTGAGACAGGCTTGCTACTTACTTTTTTTGTGTGTGTGGGACTGGGGTTGCACTTGCCAGACAGGCACTTGTGCTACAGACCTATCTCCCCGGCCCCTCTTTTTACAGTTTTTGTAAAAGTAATCCATGGAATTTTAGAAAACTTCACCTTAAAGGAAATCAGTGATCAAAATTAAATTGAAAGGAGGGCATGATGGCACACACCTGTAATCTCAGCACTTGGCAGGCTGAGGCAGGAGGATTGGTGCAAGTTCGAGACCAGCCTGGGCTACAAAAGTGAGCTCCAGCCAGCCTGAACTGCATAGCGAGACTCTCAAAAAGACTAAATAAATAAATAGAAAGGGTCTGGGGAGATAGCTCTGTGGCACAAGTGACTGCCTGGCAAGTGCAAGGTCCTGAGTTCGAACCCCAGTCTTGCAAAAAAAAAAAAAAAATTAAAAGAAGGAAAAAAATGCATTTGGAAGTGTTAAAAAAATTAAGGTTTATTGAAAGTGTTAATGTTTAATTATTTGGCCAATCTTACATACCTATATCTATTAATCTAAACAGATTTGATGATGAAAAAATGTAATACAACCATTGTTAAATTTTTGTTCTTGTTTTGAAATTCTGTACTATATGTACTCTTGCTTGTTACTCTTTTTCTATCTTTGTTTCTGCTATTTTTACTCTTGAAAAAAAATTTTTTAAAGTAAATAAGAAGGGGAAAAAAAAATTGCACTGGCTCCAACCCTAGATCTCGAGGACAATTTCTTCCCATCTCCTTGGAAGCACAGGCTCAGCCTACATTCTATAGGTGACACCTAAGAGGACTGACTGTGTTATCCACGCATTAAACTTTATCTGTGCGTTAGACACAGAGTGCAAAACAAGTAAATAAGAAAGTACATTTTCAGGGCCGGCGAGATGATTCAGTGGTCTAAAGCGCCTTCTTAGGAAAGCTCAGCCAACTGCAGGGACTCCAGTTCGATCCCCGGCATCACATGCTGTGCCAGCCCCACCACCAGGGCAGGCTGAGCCAGCCATAAAATAAATAAGTAAACAAATTTTTTAAAAAAATACATTTTCTAGGTTGGTTCTTATAATCTATTGGAAGCCACGTTTGGTTCTTCTAAATTGGCTTTTTCTTGAAAATATCCTGGTTCTCACATAGGTCTATTGACTGGTGTTGTGGTGGACTCTGGAGATGGCGTGACTCACATCTGCCCTGTGTATGAAGGCTTTTCTCTCCCGCATCTCACCAGGAGACTGGACATTGCGGGCAGGGATATCACCAGGTATCTCATCAAGGTAAGTGAAAGGAAGTTTGCAGGGAAACTAGCTTGAGTAGTCCCACACATGGGTCTGGGTGCAAATGAGAGTCTTTTCTTTGCTGCTGTTGAGAAACGCTAGCTGTGAGTTCCATTGGGTTGGGTTAGGTCTTGGCTTTCACTGGGGCTTTCTTTGTATTGCTTAAGATAATCTCATCATGTGGGGAGATAATGAGAATGATAGTACAGCACTCCCATTCCAGGCCAAAATTCTGTGTCTGAGATAACCAAAGAGTTTCTGTGGAGAGCACAAAACATCAGCGGATTTGTTTTCTTTTTCCTTTTTTTTCTCCTTCGTTCGTTCCTTCCTTCCTCTCTCTCTCTCTCTCTCTCTCTCTCTCTCTCTCTCTCTCTCTCTCTCTCTAAGAAAGATGCATTTAGGATGGGATACAGGGTCTCACTCATAGTGAACTCATAGTGATTCTCCTGTTTTCAGCCTCCCAAAGTGCTGCGATTACAGGTGCATGCCACCACACCCAGTCTAGTTGAGAAAGATGTGGGGTGTTTTTGTTTTTTTGACTGGCTCAGGCTGCCTTAAGGGTGGGTCTGGGGAATGTAACCTCTGTCCCCTGTGCCTGACTGGGATTGCCCAGGCAGGCACTTAAGCCACTGAGCTAACCCAAAAGCCCCTTCTTTTTCCTTTTTCATCCAAAGGAATGATGAATAATCATCATGCTCATGATGATTATTATATTTTCTTTCAGTAGAGTTGATTTTAAGGTAATATATTCTGTCTTTTAAGAAATAAAAGAAGCTGGGTGTGGTGATGGCACGCCTATAATCCCAGCACCTGGGAGGCTGAGGCAAGAGGATCAGTGTGAGTTTGAGACCAGCCTGGGCTACAAAAATGAGCTCAAGGCCAGCCTGAACTGCATAGTGAGACCCTGTCTCAAAAAGACAAAAAAAAAAGAAAGAAAGAAAAGAGTTGGGCATGGTAGTACAAGCTTGTAGTTCCAGAAGAAAGAGAGGGAAGGAGGTAAGGAGGGAGGGAGGGAGGGCTACAGGGACTAGAGATTATACCTTCAAGTATCCCACAAGTTCTTTTAGTTGGTTGTTTAATAAATTCTTTTGCCTTTCTGAATTGTGCCAGAAGACAGAGATAAAATTTGTACAACCTGTCAGTATTCCATTAATATGGCATAGGCTGAATGAGTGATTTGTAAGCTGCATGTCTAATGTTAACATAATATTCACTCATTAGTATACTTTTTTTATTATTTATCAGTACTATCTAGATTTTAGTATATAAACTCACATAAAAATTAGCTTTTTTTCTAGGTTATGTTTCACATTTATTATTCATGAACTGTTAATTCTCTTATGTGATAAAAC
>PVKN010042149.1:0-10435 GCA_004027915.1 Capromys pilorides
AAAAAAAAAAAAGGAAAAAATTTTCTTCTCTTTGAACTAAGAGGAAGTAGTTGTATACATATTCCAATGTTCCATAATTGCAGTGGGTTACCAGTGAAACTGGCAATGTTGAAGGCTGTTGATTTAAGCCTCTTACTGCTCATCATACTAATCTAGCTCTGCGTTCAAATGTTTTTATAACTCATACCAGAAGAAAAGAGGTGTTAAGATGAAAATTGTTTTGGGGAAATCATGGAGAAACTATCTTCCCCTAAAAAAAGAGCCACTGTGCGCACTGACATTATAAAGTTTAGAGAATATTCTCCAGGAAAATAGAAATTCTGTTTAAATGTTGTTAATATTTCATAAAATATAGTCAATTACTTCTTTCTTTGACCTTTCCTTTCATCTTTTGTTTTATAATAACTAGTGTCATGCTGTAGAACACATTCAAGAAATGACCTGATTGATAAAGCTGTGAAAATTATGAGGTCTGTAAGATCATCTATGTTGGGCCAACAGAAAGATGACTCAGAATCTTGATTCTCTTATGCATTTAGATAGTGAGCTACGGTCTTGCCTGGGCTGGTGTCTTAGAAAGTTGTCTTATCTGCTACTTTATGAGTCAACATGAGCGCCATCCTTCTAGTATGAAGTCACTAACCCAATTTCAGGTCCTTGCCTTCCTTCCCTCAGTGTATGCTGACACCTGAGTAAATAATTTATGACTGTTTAGCTGTTACCTTTAAGAAAAGAGGCCAAAAAAACAAAATCAAAACAAGAAAGAAAAGATGGATAATCATCAAATATGATTATTGGCAACCGGGATACCGATCCTTGGTTTTTCTTTCAGTGATAAAGATTATTGCAAACCTAATCACAATGTCCCAGAAGGTTTTGAGATTTCAAAGAACTACCAAGGAGCCTAAAACTCCAGTAAATAGAAATCTTTCTTTTCATTTTAAGTATATCCCACTTAGGAGGCTAGAACATACTGTCCTCATTCAGAGTCATGAATTGAAAAGGAATCTCTTACAGGTTGTCCCAGCATGAAGATTGAAAGCAATTCAGCAGACAGGCCTGGAGGAAGCAGGACCTGAAAAGCCTACTGATGCAGGACTGGCTCTTGGCTATAGGGAGTTCTGATCCAATTGTAAATCCTACATCAAAGTCTCATAAGGCAGCAAGAATTCGTTATCCCTAGGATAGCACGACCTATAATTTATTCATGAAAATCCAGCCCGGTTGCAAGTGTTAATGTTTAATTGTTTGACTAATGTTATATACCTATATCAATCTAAACAGATTTGATGATGAAAATATGTAATACAACCACTGTTAAATTTTTCTCGTTTTGAAAATTCTGTACCATATGCACTCTTGCTTGTTACTGTTTTCCTATCTTTGTTTCTGCTATTTTTACTCTTTAAAATAAAAAAAAAAAAAAGAAAATCCAGCCCAGAAGCTGATAAGTGAAGCAAGATAGGGCCTTGCTGCTCAAAGCCTGGTCTCTGGCCTGACAGTATCAGCATCTTCTATGAAATCATTACAAATTCAGACTTCTCAGCCATTTATACATGGTGTTTGTTGACTGGTCTCTAAAACTGGAAAAATTTATAAAGATGCACTACGCTGAATTATCTAAACATACACAGACAAACAAAGCTTGCTAATTAATGGTAATTGCAGCCAGAGAGAAAAGTGTGAAGGAGAGAGAGAAAGATGAAAAGAAGGAAAGAAAGCAAGGGAGAGAGAGAGAGAGAGAGAGAGAGAGAGAGAGAGAGAGCGCCAAAAATACCTTGCATAACAAAGAAAACGATCAAATGGCAACATGTCAGTCACATTTCCAATGCTGCTGAAGTACCTGAGATGAATCAACTAAAAGAAGAAGAAAGGTCTCTACTCTGTCTCATGGCTCCAGTGCTTTCAGTCCATGGGCACTTGGCCCATTGATTGCTCTTAGGACTCTACAAGGGAGTGTGTCATAGTGGAAGTGCATTGTAAAGGAAAATGTTCACCTCAGGGCAGGGTATAAGCCCTTCAAAGGTACACATACAGTTATCTAGCTTCCTATCTGGAAGGAACATTTACCTTCTCAAGATTCTACTGCCTCCCCAAAGTGCCACAAACTGGCAACTACACTTTCAAGTATTTGGGTCTTTGGGAATATTTAAGTTATATTGGGCATGTTACCTAGATTTTCCTTCAAAACCTCATGTACAAATACATGACCTGTTTCAAAAATAATTGTGTTAGGTTCTGTGAATGGATTAAGGGTGTGGATAATGGAAATTACATCCACGGTGTAAGTGACATCAATCAATCGTTTTGTAGCCTGGATAGAATGCAAATTAACACAGTCATTATAGCTAGAGCATGAAGGTTTCTTGAAAAATTAAAAATAGAATACTGTATGGTCCAGTAATCCTACTTCAAAGGTATATCCAGTGGAAATAAAATCAGTAGCCAGAGTCATCTGCTGTCCTTCATTTGCTGCACCAATATTTCAGTAGCCAAGACAAGGTATCAACTGAGGGATCCATCAATGGGTGAATGTGACTGACACATATGTATATGAAACTACACAGTGCATCCTTCACTAGAGGAGAGCCTGCCATCTTCAACCCCTTGGGTAAACCTGGAAGATGTCATGCTAAGTGAAGTAAGCAAAACTTCTTGGTATCATTGTACACTCTCATTTATTTATGGATTGTGAAAAAATTAAACTCATAAAAAGGAGAGAAATGGCGATTACCAGAGGTTGGAAGTGATGCAAAATAGAAAGATATTGGTTAGATGGTACAAACTTTCAGTTACAAGGTGAATACATGCTGAAAAATCTAATGGAGGACATGGTCTATATAGCTAAGAAGAAAGCATAATTAAAATCCACTATGAGAGTAAACCTTAAGTATTCTCACCACAACAGGGAAATGGGTGAATATTTAAGCAAATGAATTTGTTAGCTTTGTTGTGATATTTACTTCAGAATATGTATGTATATCAAAATTTCACATTATATGTCTTAAACATATGCAATTTTATTTACCAACTACACCTTAATAACACTGAACAAACAAAGATACATGCTATGCTGTCAGTTACTCCAATCAGTACCCACTAATGGGCTGTTTGGGGAAAAAAAAGGAAACTCAAAGACATTCACATTTATTTTCCTCTGACATAAAGTCTTTTTCTTCTCCAAAAGCTATGTTTTGCTGGGTTGAGTTGCCTTAGTTTGGATTTCACCAGGAGCCAATCCTGAGATAAAATTTAAGTGCAAATAGTTTAGTTGATATCAGTCACCCAGGCATAGCATAGCAAAAAGGGGCTGATGTGAAGGCACAGTTATGCCAGATACCTTGTCAGACAGTTGGAGCTTAGCTTCCCACAGAGGTCTAAAATTGGGGTGGGACCTGCATGTTGGAGTCATCTTTTGTGGCAGGAAGGAGCTGGGCACTTTCTACCCACCCCTATACCTGCCCAGTTGGGAAATGCTTTCTCTTTTGAACAGCAATTGCCCTTTACTTTCAAAATCTCTGGGAAGTCGTAGGCTTCAGACAGAGAATCAAAGGTGCCAGCAATTTGAAGTTAAGCCAGACTACACAGAAATTGCCATTTGTTTACTATAAACGCCCTTTCCTGCCTTCCAAGAAGCGGCTCACTCTATCAGCACTCGTTGCAAAATTGCTCCCCTTTTTCCTTACAGTCCTAGATCTTTGAGCACCCTGTCTTTCCTGAGAGACTATGAAGGTGGCCTGTCAGTCTGGTCCTTCAGGCAAATTCACTTGCAATGTGGATGCCTGGCTAATCATTTTGTAGCCCTCTTGGACTTTCAGGGAAATAGGAGTCAGTGAAAACAAAACATATCAACCTGGGAAAAGAAACAATTCATACCTAATTCAATATCTTAAAGGCTTAAAACTATCCATTGCATCACTCACTCTAACAAATTAAAGAAAGGAGTAAAAAAGCAAGCAAACAGTTCCAGCATTATTGAAGAAGAAAAGATCTTAGTGACACTGCATTAAGGACATAAACACTGATGTTACTGCAGATATTGGCTTGGCAATCCTTCAGAAGGATTGTGATTTTGTTGTCATTTCTTGTTGCTGTTGCATTTCTTCAGAGTACTCAAGAAAAAAACTTGAAAGGAAAGTACTCCAAGATGTGTTATTTCCATTTTTAAAAGAATGTATTTGTGTGTGTGTGTGTTCAAGCACATTGCTGAGGACCGAATCCTGGACTGAACATGCAAGGCAAGACTTTCAGCACCAAGTTACATCCTGAGCCCCTTCTAAATTTTTATTTTTAAATAAGACATGCTAAATGACCCAGGCTGGGTAACATTTAGTAACTTTCCTGACTCTGCCTACAAGAGTAGCTGGATTTACAGGCATATGCCACCATGTCCAGCTAAAAGGAAAATATATTTATACAAACTGTATGACATTTACTTATAAGGTATTCAGTTTTCTAAAATCTCATTGCAATTACCATAATAACCTAAATGCTGCTTCTAAAATTACCCACCAGCCAAGGGAGCAGTTTGCTTGTGGAGTGATCCCTGCTGACTTGAGAGGGAATATTGCTGGCTTGGATCCTAGCTGGGGATGCAGCGTGGGAATAATATAAAGTAAAAGCATGGTGCTCTCTGCTTTCCAACCCACGCATCAGGAAAGGAAAAGTCTAGAAAACAGTGACCTTATTTGTTTCTCTATTATTTGATTTGGAAAATGAATTTTTATCTCCAATAAAGAGAACAGGGAGCCACTGAGAAATGGCCATAACATTGAGCTCTATAAAGCTCGTGTGTCCTAGTATTTTTTAATTTTAAAATGGGTAGTTTGATGTTTAATCAATGAAATATTTCTCAGTGCTTTTTAGACTTTACAGTTGGAAAAAAATACACTGTTTTTGAGAAGAGTAAGAAAAGTCCCTTTTTATTTTATTTTTTCAGAGGGTACAAATTAGAATTAAAGCAGAAAAAATTACAAGTGATACAAAATTTCTCTTAACAAAGTAATATGAATTTCGCTAAGAATTATTTGCTGTAATACATAGTGTTATCTTCCAGCCAGTTATTCATATTACCAGATATATGCATGCAAAATTAGAAGAAGGCAAAAATAAATGAAATGTATAAGAAATTAAGAAAAGAACTCTCACAGGTGTTGTAGTACATTGAGCACCATAGAGACAGTGCCAGGACACTAGGCAACTCTGTACCTCACTGAGAAAAGAAGTAAACATGGGCAAAGGAGATCCTAAGAAGCAGAGAGGCAAGATGTCACCATATGCATTCTTTGTGCAAACTTGCTGAGAGGAGCACAAGAAGAAGCACCCAGATGCTTCTGTTAACTTCTCAGAGTTTTCTATGAAGTGCTCAGAGAGTTGGAAGACCATGCCTGCTAAAGAAAAAGGAAAATTTGAAGACATGGCAAAAGGAGATAAGGCTCATTATGAAAAAGAAATGAAAACGTATATTCCTCCTAACGGAGAAACAAAAAGAAGTTCAAGGATCCCAATGCACCCAAGAGGCCTCCTTTGGCCTTCTTGTTCTGTTCTGAGTATCAAACAAAAATCAAAGGAGAATATCCTGGCCTCTCCATTGGTGATGTCACAAAGAAACTTGGAGAAATGTGGAAGACTACTGCAGCAGGTGACAAGCAACCGTATGCAAAGAAGGCTGCTAAGCTGAAGGAAAAGTATGAAAATGACATTGCTGCCTACCGGGCTAAAGGAAAACCTGATCCAGCAAAAAAGGGAGTTGTCAAGGTGAAAAGAGCAAGAAAAGAAGGAAGAGGAGGAGGAGGAGGAAGGTGAGGATGAAGAGGAGAAAAAAGAAGATGAAGAGGATGAGGAGGATAAAGAAAAGGATGATGAAGAGTAAGTTGGTTCTAGCTGGTTTTTTTTTCTTTCTTGTCTACAAAGCATTTATCCCTCCTGTACAGAACTCACTCCTTTTGAAGAAAAAGCAATTGAAGTGTAAGACTGTGCAAGATTTGGTTTTAAACTGTACAGTTACAGTGTCTTTTATTTGTATAGTTAACACAGTACCGAATGTGTGTTTAGAGAGCCCCGTCCTGATGGTATTTTCAACAGTCACTATCCTTGCCTGGCACAGAATGGGGATTGTAAATTAGCATGGAAATTTAAAGCAGGTTCTGTTGGTGTACAGCACAAATTAGTTATATATGGGGATGGTAGTTTTTCAATTTCAGTTGTCTCTGATGCAGCTTATATGAAATAATTGTTCTGTTACTGAATACCTCTCTAATTGCAAAAGGAAAAAGTTGCAACTGCTTTGTTGACATTCTGAATGCTTCTAAGTAAATATAATGTTTATTAAAAAGAAAAAGAAATTAAGATAAAATACAAATAATCCAAAAAAGGAAACAAAACAAATTAAGTATTATCTGTTCCTTTCCATAGACCAGCAGAAATGCATAGAACAATGGTCAAACCATCCTGCTTACATACCTAGATAAATTTCCCCCACTCTTTCTACTGTCCTTGACTCAGTAACTCTTTCCTTTTGAGTAAGTTCATTCCCTTTTCCAGTATCCAGTGCACCCTTCAGATTCCATTTCTCTCTTTCAGGTGAAAAGTCCTTCTTCTTCCCATTCTACCCTAAATTCTTCCACCACCTCTACTTAGGCACAGGTTGACCTTCTGAGCACTTACATGTTTTGGAGTATTTTTAATTAATATACATTTGCAATACAAAATGATTCCATTCATCCTGATGAGTTGGCACTTGTTTAGAACACATCCTCATGCCTTTTACACACCACCTCCAACATCTCTTGGTCCCCTTCTTATTTCCAAAAAATCCATCTTCTTATTGCTTGGTCCTCATCATAATCTCATGGAGTATTGCCATGTATAATTTATGAATAAATAAATCAAGGCACAGAGAAGTTAAGTGATCTTCCCAGAAAGCAGAGTCAGTAAGAAATAAAGCAGGAATTTGATTTCAGTCTGATCTCAGGACATGGGATTAGGCTTTTTCTCAAAACTGCTCAGAAATCCTAGAAAACAACCATAAAGGAGGCAAAGAAGAAATGATTCTCTTTTCTTGTATTTGGAGGGTTTGGGTTTTCTGTTTATTTGTTTTGTAACACTGGTTTCTGGATCCCCTATCCAGAACACCCTCCTCCTCACTAAAGCCTCCTCATGCTGTCACGGTCTGACCATTCTGTTATTGAAATGTTTGCCTACCAGTCTCCTCCACTACACTGCCCTATTCTCTCTATAGCCATCAGAATTTATTATTTTAATTTCTATGTGGTAGGCTATATGTATGCACATAAGTAGATTTGTGTTCATACTTATGTACACTTATGTGTATGCATACAGGGAAGTGAGAGCTAAGAGTTACCATGGTGATAGTCAGTGTTATGCAGATTATACCTCATTATGCTCTTCCTCAATGGCTACTTTGTAATATCAGGTGAGATGAGGTGACTGGGCTGGAATTTTTGATCCCTAGTTTTCAAGGTAGATTATCTTCCTGTTAGGTCTTATTTTCAAGGAAACATAGAATGTAAACATATTTATCCTACCTTAATTCAAGACAATAATGCAATGCTTCTAGTATACTATTTTACATGAGAAAACTAAGTTGTCTTTCATGTTTCAGTATGACCACGCAGGCGCTTGGCACTACTTGGGCAGGGATGCTGAGTCTCAAGAGTGGGCTGAGGTATCTCACAGCTAGACTGCATGGCAGGGACTCGGTGAGGCTCCCTTCTGGCTCAGAGATGTCTAAGAAAGCTGGCACAGCAGGCAAGGCCAGGGCCAAATCCCTTGGCACCAAGAAAAATAAAAATGAGAGCAAGGAACCAGAGAGGCCACTTCCTCTCTTAGGTCCTGTGATAGTGGATGCTAAAGGCTGTGTCACCATAGCCATCCACATCAGGCCTGGCGCCAAACAAAGCACTGTGACAGATCTGACCATGGAAGCTATAAATGCAGCAATTGCAAGCCCTCCATCAGAGGGAGAGGCCAACACAGCTCTGTCGGTCTTTCCAAGGTTTTAGAATTCAGGAAGAGGGATGTGGTGTTACAGAAAGGAGGTAAATCTCATGGACAGGTGGTGAAGCTTTTGGCCTTTACAACTCCAGAAGAGACCTTGGAAAAATTTAAAAAGGAAGCTGAAAAAAGACAAAAGCAAGAAATGAAAATTATATCCTTGGGAGACTATTTTATCCCTAATGAAGAAAAGCCTGCCAAATAAGAAAATATGTTTAAATATGTAAAAGAACATGTAGCATATGAATCAAACTAAAAAATATAGCCATTGTAAAAGTACTATACAGTGACTAGAGGTTCTAAAATCCTTGGCCCCAAGCACGCTGAAATGTGTTACTCTCCTTTCCTGTTACAGCATAACAGTGGGAGCCTGACTGAATCATTTGCATGCTGTGGTGGAGCTTCTGCTATCCAGAAGCCAGCAGACTCACTCAGGATCACACTGTACAAGGTGGCCCAGGGCCAGACCCTGTGACTGTTTGATTCGGCCTTCTAGGTTGCTGGGATTACAGGCATACACTAAATACTTGGATAACCTACATGGATCATTTTGGGAAAAGGTAAATAAAAATACCAAGACAAACAGAATCAAAAGATCCCCTCCAATAAGGCAACTTAGCAAGACCCTGCCTCAAAATAAAGAAAGGGATGGGGATGTAGTTCAGTGTGAAAACCTTGAGTTCAACCCTGAATACCACCAACAAAACAAAACAAAATTCCATATAACCTTTTAAAAGACTTAAGAATCATTTTTGCACTTAGATAAGCTTCTTTAAATAGCAGACTACAAGTATGGTGTGTTTTCCTGTCACTTGTAAACTCGATTAGAAAGTAATTCCAAGGGTTCAAGAGATGATGCGGTGATACTATCATCTTATAGTCAGGATACCTTCATTCAAGGTGGAGTCACAGGGTCTGAAAGATTTGGAAATCAGGCATGGTGACACATTCTTGTAAATCCCAATGCTGGGAACTGAGATAGGAGGATCACTACGAGTCCAAGCTGCATAACAAGACCCTGTATCAAATATATAAACAAAAAAAATGGACTTGTAGCATAGCATAATTATTCATATTTATTATGAATCACTAAAGAACCTTAGAAGAAAGGACTTGGAAACTATTTGTAGTGTGGTAAAACCTATTAGAAATCATGTGTGTACTAAAGCTAAGAAAGATAATTTTTTTTACATATATGATGCCACAGTAATTTAGAAAATCTCAATTACCTTTGCTGATCTGTAGCTGTGTGCTTTCATAAGAATGTGTAAAAAATGTACTGATGGATGTGAGTATTAAAGATACAAAATCAGGAAAATAAAAAATTGACCACATAGCCACCACATAAGTAAAAGAGGATTCTCAATATATCTCACATATTTTCTCTCAAGCCCTCGTTCAATTTTTCAAACCCTTTACAAAATGTGTTTCATATGCATACTATCACTAATATATCTGCTCTATCTTTGAAATATGTCAGCTGTTTCACATCACATGTCACTTTGAAATAAGAGACTGCTGCCATATGAGTTTTAAAATATGATATGCAGTGCCAGCGAGATTGGGATCACCTGGAAGGACCTAAAGACAGCAACCATACCAAACCAAGTCCAGCCAGTCGAGTTCAAGTTCAGTATATGTAGGACTGGTGCACTGAGGCATCCTTCTCAGCCAGTGATCCCAGACTAAAGCCCAGACCTACAGGTGCATCCTCATGTCACACAGGTGATATCGGGGAACTGGGATGAACTAGTCTACCTGGAAGACTCCAAGTGCATGAGGGGAAGGTGCCCAGACAGAATTCATGGGAGCTAATTTAAAAACAGATTCCCAATTTCAGATCTGCTTTGTCATACAGCTATGATGTTTGTTCCTATAGTTCAAAGTACAAACCCATTAGTTACAAAAGGTTATCATTTTCTACATTTCAATAGCTCTCATTAGTACTGTTAATTGTACTACTGTAAATAGGAAACCGTATCTGCTTTAACCACATACTCTTCCTTGGGTAATAATATTGGGATGTGCTTGGGTAATAACCTCACCAAAGCCTACATTGAAGGATGAAGGATAATGCCAAGTGGATTCCAATATCTCATTTTCAATCAATAAAGAAGGCAAAAGCTTGAGACACACATAAAACAAGAATCTCTGACACAGGAAAGATACCTGAACAGACTCTTTACACAGATGCTCTGACTGAATTAATACAGCTACCTACTATCAAACTTTCACAGAAAGAGTATTATGGGAATCAAAACAATGAGTTCTCTCTGAAATAGAAAATGACAAAAAGGAGCAACCTCAGGCCTTGAGTCCACCCAGAACAAACTCAGGAGACATCAGCATAGAAGAAATTGGAAGTCACACACCTGAAATCTCTGAAATAAAAGCAACTGAAGTGAAGAAACAACTACAG
>PVKN010042150.1:0-10435 GCA_004027915.1 Capromys pilorides
ATGTTTTAGCAGACGCCAAGAAAGCGCGAATTGAGGATGAAGAGCGTGTGCGCCTTGATAAAGAGAGGTTGGCTGCTCGATTGGAGGGTCATAAAGAAGGGATTGTACAGACAAAACAGATCAGACCTTTGTCTGAAGCTATGTCAGTGGAAAAAATTGCTGCAATCAAAGCCAAAATTATGGCTAAGAAAAGATCTACTATCAAGACTGATTTAGATGACGATATAACTTCCCTAAAACAGAGAAGTTTTGTAGATGCTGAGGTAGATGTGACCCGAGACATTATGAGCAGAGAAAGAGTGTGGAGGACACGAACGAGTATCTTACAGAGCACAGGAAATGATTTTTCCAAAAATATTTTTGCAATTCTGCAGTCTGTAAAAGCCAGAGAAGAAGGACGTGCACCTGAACAACGACCAGCTCCAAATGCAGCACCTGTGGGTCCTACATTGCATACCAAACAGCCTATTCCAGCTGCTTACAACAGATACGACCAAGAAAGATTCAAAGGAAGAGAAGAGATGGAAGGCTTTAAAATCGATACTATGGGCACTTACCATGGTTTGACACTGCAATGTGTAACAGAAGGTGCCTCTGCCCATAAGATTCAGACTCTTACAGCCCAGCCAGTACCAAGACCTGTTTCTCAAGCAAGACCTCCCCGAAATCAGAAGAAAAGCTCCCGCATACCAATTATCATTATTCCTGCAGGTATCACCTCTTTAATAACCATGCTTAATGCCAGAGACCTTCTACAAGATCTGAAATTTGTCCCATCAGAGGAAAAGAAGAAACAAGGTTGTCAGCGAGGAAAAGAAACACTGATACAGAGAAGAAAAGGTAAGATGCAGCCTGGAGGCACTGCAGTGAGTGAAACTGTACTTTACAAGGTAGTAGACCAGCCCCTTAAACTTAGGCCTCAAGACTGGGACAGAGTCGTAGCAGTTTTTGTGCAAGGACCTGCTTGGCAGTTCAAAGGTTGGCCATGGCTTTTGCCCGATGGATCACCAGTGGACATAATGGCTAAAATTAAAGCCTTCCATCTCAAGTATGATGAAGTTCGTCTAGATCCAAATGTTCAGAAATGGGATGTAACAGTATTAGAACTCAGTTATCACAAACGTCATATGGATAGACCAGTTTTCTTACAGTTCTGGGAAACATTGGACAGGTACATGGTAAGGCATAAATCCCACTTTAGATTTTGAATAATCCTATACCTTCATTTCTGAAAGTCAGAATTAAGATGCATGGGTTTATGTTTATCTGAAGACTGTGACTCTGCCTTACGAATTTATCAAGGACCTAACAAATGAAGAAGGTGCAAATCAGCCTTCTATAAGACCTTATTTGATGTTTTGTGCTTCGAAGGGATAATGGCTGTAATCCATATAAGCTAAATTTTTGGCTTACAACTATTTTTTTAATATTAGCTTTCTAGTTGTAACGGATATTGTCTATTTTGATAAAAGTTTTCTCTATTGGTTAAATTAGCTTTACTTCAATTTTATTTCTTTAGAAATGAATATAGGTTATAAATGTGTGTATATTTAGAAGTTATGAGGCTTCCTAAACCATTTTTGCTTTTGATTTTTCATCACTCTATAGTACATTTTACTGAAAATTCTGTGTTATGAGTGATATTAAAGTTTAGACACTGAAACTTCAAAAAAATAGAATCTATGAATTTGAATATTGAAACAAATGTATTGGACTGATACTGAACTTGTTGATAAAGCCATGGAGTTAAGGTCCGTGGGTGGCGTCTATGGTGGAAACATAAAACCAACTCCCTTCCTGTGCTTGACCTTGAAAACGCTTCAGATTCAGCCAGAGAAGGAGATCATTGTAGAGCTCATTAAAAATAAAGATTTCAAATATGTCCGATGCAAGTGATTGTTCTAAGTACTTGGGACCTTTGTATAATGACTATGGAAAAATCAAAAGGCAGAACCACCACTATATCCGGTGCCAAGGAGGCCAGGTGACCTAAGCAGGTGCAGGAGTAGAGCTGTCACTACAGCACTGGAAGTATAGCAGCCTCCCCAATATCTCAAGAGAAGCCTTATAACATCGGGATGCTTTACACTTCACCAAGTAACACCCCACACAGCTTAAGCCACTCACCCAAGATATCAGAAACGAGGGGCCAAACCCATGGCAGAGCTATACCTGCCCTGCATTCCAGCTAACATGGCCTATTCTAGGTTTGCCTTCCCTTCAGGTACTATTTAGCAACTCAGAACCAAGGGATGAGCCCCATTCCTGTGAGAAAACTGGTTTGGTTGCTGCCTCCTTTGGGATCTCCCAGCTCAAATTCTAGTGTAAATGAAGGAGGGTGCAGAAGGCACAGGCAGGCAGCAGGCCTTGCTCAGCACTCTTCAGCCACACAGGAAGACTCCCAGCCTGAGTCTATCTCCTTCTGCATTCTGCACATTCCACCCTGGTGGCTGAAAGAGCAGGCTTGGACTCTCAGGGCTGCTGTTCCTAGTGTCCTGATCAAAGGCCAGGGTCACCCAATGGAAGCTGGTTCCATACCATGAACTCCTGGGCCCTTTCGCACTCAGCCAATAAAGATGAAAGCCTGGGTTAAAAGCCACTACTGCTTCCCTAGCACTTTTCCCTTTAGCTTTTCCTTGCCAGGCACGTGCAGTTAGAACAGTATCACAAGTGAATAAAAATAAAGGCACTTGGGCCTTGGTCTTCACCCATGGCCAGCCAGGAATTCTTGCTGCACCTAATATGGGTGTCAAGGGAACACATGGGACAGCAACAGAAGCTCAGGAGAGAGGACCTTGCAGCCCACAGCTCCCATTCACAGAGCACGTCCCTGGATGGGCACGGCTCCATCAGTCTACCTCATGATTATCACAAAACCTGCACAGTTGAGCTATTTCCCATGCTCACCAGAAGATCAAAGCTAGCAAGAGCCTGACAGGACGCAGATGAGCTCAGGCTGCATCTTCTGGTCAAACCACCTCATATTTGACCAGGCTTCTCATATAGGAAAAGCCATGCAATACTGAAGTTTGTGGGTCTTATTTCACCTAATGTTGTAACCAATAGGAACCAGAGAGCTCTTTTATGAATGGGAAGACACTGAAATGGGAGGGGATATGAAAAGGATTAAATAGTGTTACAGACATGTAGTAACACTCCATGATAAATGTGGTCAGTGCACTGCAAACACGTCTTAGTAGGTTTTAAAAGCCACCTTCAAGAGCTCCAGAGACCAGTGTCCTGGTTTCACAGGAGCTGGGCTGCAAGAGTAAGTCAGTGACTCTTGCTCTTGAATGACAACCCTGCACGCCCACCTCCACTTTAAACAGAATCAGCTGGCCCTGGAGCTGCCTTCAAGAGGTCTTGATCTAGGAATTTTCACAAAAGCCCACAACATTGGGCTCAGAGTGGAGCCAGATGGGTAGACTCCACTCCACCTGACCTCTCCCAAGTTTTCAAAGGGCAGAGCTTCCCACTCAGTTGAGTAACCACGGCTGTTTTCCAGTCCTCTGGTCCTCTTCTCAGATCAGCCACATCAAGAGGTCAGAAGCCTGTTAACTCTCTGGATCTCACAGTGGACACACAGACCTACTTTGCTTCTCTGAAGCCCCTTTCAGCCTGCTTGATGCTGGGCAGATCCTGTGGTCCCTGCCACCACACCAGGGAGCCTGCACTTAGAAGCCAGCTCCTGGGAGCTGCCAGGGAGAGCACCCCCTGGAGCGCTTTACCCACAGAACACTCTTGGAGAGGGTACCCATGACAGCCAAGGCTTGTCAGAGCACCTCAGCAGTAGTCACGGCTGTGATGTGGGCTCCCAAGCACCCTCCTTAGAGGCTCTAGATCGAGTGGGGGACATCTCAGCAGCGGGCCATCAAGGAGATTTTAGAAGTGGTCTATGGTGTGATCAGAAACTCGCTCCAAGCTACTTGCACATCCTCTCCTGTTTTGATCTTAAGGATGTAGCAGTCCCATGGGGCATGCATCTTTGAGGCCAATACCATAACCACCATCGTGATCTCACAGCTTAGAGCAATTTCTCTTTAGCCAGTTGAGACATATGGCCCTGGGATAAAGGATTAGGACTGGGTCAAACATGCGACTGCGTAGAAAGTACAAAGGCTAACATGCCAAGAGGTCTGAGGTTCACATATTGAGAGATTTTCTAAAAAAGGAGAAATCATAGACCCAAAAGGAGATCAGATTTACAGCTGTGCATGAAGGACCAGCTATAGGGTGCCATGTTCACCACTTTCCTGGATGTGGCTGCAGACTAATGCACATTTGGCAGGAAGCCAGCTCAATCTACCCACAGAGAAGTTCAAATGGGGCACCAGGTCAGGAAAGTTTCATATACGTGAACTGTGGTAATGCCCAGGACATCGGACAGTGATTTTAGCGTTTGATACGAGATCCTTTCCTGACCTTAGGGTGCCTTGCAGAGTCCCATCAGCCTGCCTTTCCCCAGACAGGACACAGCTTCAACAGATGTGCACCTTCGCTACCTCTGTTTTGTTCAAGCCTCTGCCCAGGACCCCATGAGCCTGAAAGAAGTCTCTGGGACCCTCGGTCAGGCAACAGCCCCCAGATTTCCTTGAGGTTTTGCCAGACCATGGTTCCTGCAGTTAAGCTTTTGCCATAGAACCCCTGCCTCCACTTCAGCCGAAACTCTGCAGGAGCTTATTCTTTCAGAGTATTGGCCTTCAGGAGAGAAGGGCTATTGTGAAAGAGCCTGTCCCCAAGCCAGACCACTTATCTGCTCCACATAGGGGCAGCTCTGCTAATTAGAGCCAACCCTCGAGTTTATTGCTCTATGGGAAAGGAACTAGAAGTCTTGCTTGCTTGAACTTCTAGCTTGAGAGTTTGAGACTCTAAGTGGACACCCGACTCCTGGAGCCCTATGCTCCCAACTCAGGCCTATTTGCAAACTCTTTATAGTCACCTGGAGCTCTTATAGCTGAAAGAACTCAGCACAGCCTGCCTTTCCCATTTGGCACCAGGGTTTTTGGAGCAACCCATTCTCCATTCCTGAAGAACAGCTGGCTTTTCCAAGCCCCAAAGATTCACTTTGCCTCATCTTGGACAATGTAGGCACCCTACCACTTCCTCGGGTGGAAAGGGGCAAAACTTAAGAACCCCCCTCCCTTCATTTCCCTTCTCCACAACGTAAAGAAGAAAAAGCTGAGAAACAGGAGCCAGGATTTCTGCAAGGCTTCACAGGGCTGATCCTCTGGCCTTCCGGGCCTCGCAAGCTGTATGCGTGAGGCAGATACAGTGTAGTTTTGGGGCTAAAATCCACCCAGATGAACATGTACACAGAAAAATAAGACCAGTTTTACGGGTACCACATGTTACCCATGTTTTGAGAATTCTTTTAAAAAAGCTCCACCCTACCACCCTGCTTTTCCCATTTTCCTAGCTTTGAGTAGCCCCCTCCCTAGCAACCCCTACTACTACCTCCCTCCCTCAACATCTAGAGCAGTAAGGTGCTCTGCTACCTGCCGATCCTCTTATTTAAAAGCATGGAAACCAAGACCTGCCCCCACTGCAGAGCACTCTGGGTAATCAGCTGCTTCTCTGGTTTCTCACTGGCTGTATCCCTGTCAGTCAGTAGCTAGCTCCCACCCCCTCTATCCTTTCCAAGGGCTATAGATCACCAATTGCAACAAAGGAGGTTGAGATTTTATTGCTGGACTGTGTTCAGCTGTGGCTTTGCGTGCTAGCAGCAGCCTCATTAGAAAGCAAGCTACAGCCTAGTCAAGGCAAGGACATAGCCTCTGTGTGCTCTCATTGCAGCGCCTATAAACCCTCAGGTTACCAAGGCCTTTCCCTGGAAATTATGATTTAGGCCTTAGGGAGGGCCTAGGAGCCTGTAGTTTTAACCAACTTCACTGACATCTGTGTCCTGAGGGAATTTAGCGTAATACTAAGTTAGTAGCCAAAAGATACTGGAGAAATTGCTCTGTTAACCTATGTGTTTATCCCAGTATTCAGCTCATTTAGGGTTTCTCTAGTGGACCCGTCCTCAAAATTAGTGGTCATTCCTCAAAAGAAACAAGCAGAATTTAAAAAGGGGGTCTCCTTACTCCTTATATTCATGGACACCTGGCCCTCCCTACTCCTCAGTGATAGGAGGCCAGACTGACTGGGCTCATCTCTGTCAGCCAGCTTAGTATATCAGCTGATGAGAGCAGCTTCCCCTCCCCCATGCAGGCTGAGAGAGTCCTGGGGGGCAGGAGCCCTTTAAAGAGGGAGCTAGGGTGTGGAGTGAGAGTTTGGAGCTTGGAAGGGCAGGTGTGATGGTCAGACAACCACAGAAACACAAGCTTTTAGCATGAACGTGGCTTTCAGTGGAACACGGGTGCACCACGTGCAAGCTATGTTGGGAGGTTAAATTGTTAATCTACACTGTATTACTGCTGAGATCCTGCCTCTTCATCATATTGATACTTTTGCAAAACAATTGTCAGAATTGTCTGGCACTGATCTGTTACAAAGCATCTATAATGGCATTGAAAATCTTAATCCTTTTCATGTTACCCTATAGTTTAGTGGAAGTGTAGTGATTTCTGTATGTTATCCCTGTACTAATTGTATATTCTGTATGTAGTTTGGTCATAAGGACATGTTGTATGCTATGTTCCGGTGCTAAAAGGACGAGACGACCCGATGAATGTAGCTTCCGAGGTTTCACTGAGATCTGTCTCTTTCAAAGTGATCCCAGAACTCCGGAAGTGTCTCCTTCTTAGTTAGGACTATAACCTCTGTTGATCTTCACTATTTGTTTAATGCTAGGTTCACACAATTGTTAAAAGGATTACCAAGAGGGGCGGAGATAATCATCAACATCTAAAGTAAGGGTGGAGACAACAATCAGGATAAGCTGTTACCCGCCTTCTTAAATCCCAGATTTCTGCAATCCCTAAGTAACAGATTAAAACCCACCCTAAGCTTTGTTTATTGTTCTTTGCTTCTTAAGACACTAGTTTCTTATCTCTACAGGACAGGTCCATCAACAAGCTAGGGATCTAAAGTATGCAGGCCTCACCCAGATGCTTTGAAACATTTTTCAGCATAAATAAGAGGAGGAATGTAGAGATAAGGCAAAAGTCTAATTAGCAACTCAAGAAGCAGAGAGCAACAAACAAAGCGCGAAGACAGCTGCGGTCTACTACTTGGGAATCCTGGAAAGCTGGGATTCAAGGAAATGAATAGCAGCTTCTCTTGTTCAGTCCCTGTTTGCTGTCTCCTACCCTGCTTGGAATGTTAACAGTTAGCATTGTTGTGAACATAGTGATAAAGAAATGGTGGAAGTCAATGGAGAAGGTGGTCTTTTATGAAAGCGACTATGCATATGGTCACGTTCACTAGCCTACGATTAAACTGAGATGCTTCTGGGGTTCTGTGCTCACTTCAAGAGATGAATCTCAGCTTCAGTCCTCTCAACTTACCTTCATCAGGTCTTCTTGTTGCTTTTAGCACTGGCACAAAACAGACAGACAGATGATCGAGGGACCCTGCTCTCTTAGGCTTCGTAAACTCACAGGGACTGATAGGCAACACGTGCAACAGTCTGGCCATGACCTGTTGCTGCATATGCTGGAGTCATAATTGAGCCAGGCTGAGGTAAGTTGGTTCGAATTGGAATCTTGGGTAACTGTTTTGTAGGTAAGCCATCTTGCGGCTGAAATTCTGTTCCATGACATGATTCTGCTTTGGCATTTGTGGCTGGCTCTACCCTCAATTACTAAAGAACTGAAGGGGATATTTTGGGCCCATAAACAAGGATCAGTGAAACTGGATGGTGGGTTTGGTCACTGGGGAAACATCACACCTTGCACGAAGGAGGTGCTGCAATCAGTATCTCACTGGGAAGTCAAGTTGTGCTGCTGCCACTGGAAACTGCCCAGTTAGAACAGTGCATAGCATGCTCCAGATTGCGAGACAGCCCATCCACTTCTTGTCACTGACACAAGCTTCACATCATTGTCCTTTCCAAGGCTCTGGCTGATAGAGCAGAGCTTTCCCTTCATTTCTCCCATCAACATAAAGCTAGTAAATTGAGTATCTGGCCCCACTTACTTTTGATCTACTTCTGCTATTCTAGTTCAGATCGACTTTTCTTTTTTTTTTAAAATTTTATTTATTTATTTATTTGTTTGCTTGTTGTGTTTGTTTGTTTCTTTATTTATTCATTTTGTGGCTGGCTCAGCCTGCCCTGGTGGTGGCGCTGGTGCAGCATGTGGTGCCGGGGATCGAACTGCAGGCCCCGCAGTTGCCTGAGCCCTCCTAAGCAGGCGCTTTAGACCACTCAACCATCTCGCCGGCCCCAGATCCACTTTTCTACAAGTTTGGTTTTTTGGTTTTTTTTTTCTGTCACTTTGGTGATTAGTATATCTATGATCACTTCCTGATTCTGAAAAGCTTCCATGAATTGATAGCTATGCTCTTTGTCCTAGCAACTGATGACCCTCACATATCAGTTTGTTCCACTCGGTGGACACCAGACACTGGACTATGTCAACTCTGCTCTGAGAATATTCAGATTCACAGAAGCCTGTACAACCAGAATTTATAAACCCTTAACTCTTCCAATCCCAATTTTCCACTTCAGCAACAGGCAGCTCTATTCCTTGGAGAAGCCCAACTTAGCCTCTCTAACAGTTGATACATTGTGTTAACTTGGCTGGATGACTCAGCACAAGATTTCCTGTTGCGGGGGGGATTTCTTGTTGGGGGAGGCCCACCCTGTGGTACAATTGGTTGCTCCCTAAAGCGTGACCAGGGCCAGCCTAGCATATGATTGGTTCCTCCCTAGAACGGTATCAAGGCCCATGCTGGAATATGATTGGTTCTGCCTTAGGGCACAATGGGCCCACCTTAGAGTGACTGAGCATAGAGACCTTTTAAAGGGCTGAGGAAGGAGTCAAGACCTCACTTCCTTGGAGAAACTTCAGCCTTTGCATTGGGCCTGGATTTCATTGTCAGGCTTGCTGCGTAGACTCTTCAGCCTGCAGCTTGGATCTTTGGCTTCCTTTGAAGACTCTTCAGTGTCCACCACAGACCCATCAGCTGACAGAGAGACTTACACGGAGCACTGCAGACCTTGGCACGGAATTCCTCAGAGGGCATCTGCACACTTCCTTATCTGACTCTGTGGCTATTGTAAGTCAATCTTTTAATTCCTTATACATTGGATATTCGTGTTAATATCCATTCCTTATATTGTATCTGTTCTGTTCCTCCAAAACCCTGACCAATACAGGCCCATAGGTCAAGATGGGATGCTGGCTGCCCTTCCCTCCCATGATTGTATCTTCAGGTTGTCTTTCTATATAGTTAGGATATATAGGAAAAAATCCTGAAGATCTTCAGATTTTTTTTCCCTGTTGGGCATTGTGTTTCTTAGAGACCCTGCATCCTTCATAGCCTTGTCTCTCAAAAGGACAAAACACTTGAGTGTGTTTAGAAGAGCTTTAAGGCCAATTTCCCACATTCCTGCCCAGGGGTGGGTGGGAAGGCAGGAAGCAAAAGAAACCAGTTCAAGCCTGGAATGGGCTATAGAATGAAATCCTATCCTATCTCAAAAATAGGATTAAATTGGGAAATATCATAGGATAAAATTCAGCAGTAGAAAAACACTGACATGGGTCTGGCGCTCCATGGCTGAGGCTGGTTGTGGTGTTTTAGGGCTGCACCTGGAGAGCTACAGCTATGTCAGTAGGAATCGAGGCCTAGGATGTGATCCACCTTATGCTGTACCTGGGCTACATAGTAAATTAAAGACAAGCTTGACCCGCTTGACCAGCAAAACTTTGTCTCTAAAAACCACACATAATTTTAATGCAGCTAAAAGAATCTTAATACTGTTTATGGTTTTGTCCCAAATTACTGGACAGTAGAGCAAGGCACAAAGAAAATACAGTCCACTAGGAAAATGGCTTTTAGAGGAACAGGGAACAGAGGACATGGAAAATGTATTCACTTTAAAATTTCTTCAGAGGCCTTCAAGATGCTGTACACCTCAGTCTTTCATTTAGCCTAGGTCCTCGAAGTTATGACTTACTATATGTCACTCTCCTGCCCTAGATAAATACTCACAAACCCCTAGATTAGGTTGTAGCTGTTACAATACTAATCAATTTATTACTTCAAAGTGTTAACAATGATTTCTTTGCAAAGCAGGTAAAGAACAGTTCCGTGGCACTCAGTCAGGACCTGGAAGCCAGAGCTTCTTCCGCCCTCGCCTGCTTTCTTCCGTGGATCCTTTGCCGTCATGTCGGCTGCGATTGCAGCTCTAGCCGCTTCCTACGGTTCAGGTTCAGGATGCGAATCAGACTTCGACAGTGATGGCAGCGGATGTCTACTGCCAGCCACCGACTCCCTCATGCACCTGACTAAGTCGCTTTCCGTCAAGCCGTCTCTGGCAGTGGCAGTG
>PVKN010042151.1:0-10421 GCA_004027915.1 Capromys pilorides
CCATGTCAGACCTCATTTTCAACATCAATTTTCTTGATTTTTAAAATGTATTTGGTACAGGGTCTCATAATGATCCTCCAGTTTTCAGCCTCCCCAGCTCTGGTATTATAGGTGTGTGCCACCGTGCCTGGACTTGGTGGCCAACTCATTGCACCTGAGGGCAGGGTCAGCCCAACATGTGGTGCCAGAGATTGAACCCCTGTGCTTGCCTAAACAGGTGCTTAGTTCACTGACCTATCTTGCTGGCCTCTAACATTAATTTTCTTGTCAGTTACTTATTGCCATTGTACAATACTGCATAGCAAGCAAGACCCTCAATGATAGATATGTGATGCTAGAAAAATTTAATTGTAGTTAATTCCATCCAACCATATATTGGGCATTTTATTGTTCAAGAAGTGGAGGTGAACCTTTGGATGAAAATGAGATGACAAGTTGTCTAAGCAGGATGAGGATACACTGGGCTGAGTTATCAAACTCTGACAGCTTACAACTTTGCCACATAAACATGTTAATAAAACTTTCAGAACTCTCCCACCCTGAGGCCATTGACAACCTTCTCTTCATAGAGTCACATATGGTTCACAGGAAATGTCCTCATTCATGCTGTGGTCTTTCCATGTCTGCTTCCTGGCTTGTTCACTGCCACTTTTTTTTCACATCCAAGAAAATGTATCAACACATAGTGACAAAAGGTAGTGGCGATTTTAGGACTGACTTTGAACTTTTAGTGTTTGAAAACAGTTAATCATATACAATCCTTAGTTATTTGAACTTTTATCAATAATAGCTCACTTAGAAATATCTCACTCCTGATTGTAAAATCCCAATTTCTTTCTTGACTGGCCATAGATACAATAGAAAATGTAGCCTGAGGAGACAAAATTCCAGGGTTATTAATGTTCCACAATATAAGACCCTCCTGGGGGTGCTGCTGCCGAGCTCTACCCCAGCCTCACTGGCTGTAGGAGCAGCATAGTGCACTACACCCTATTTCTTCCAAGTAGGCCTGCCTTCATACTCTGCTGTCACTTACAAATAACTTCCTCTTTTTTTTTCCTCTCTCCTCTGTCCTGCAAAGGGTAACTTTTATGATCTCTAAAAATCAGGTTTCACATATGATAGAGAATGTTTGTTTTTCTGTGTATGCCTTAACTATTACAGCTTCCAGGATGCCTGTTTGTTTCTCCCAGCCTGCTGCTCCGACCCTCTTCTGAGCTGTTACAGAATCCCCATCCTCACTGCATAGGGTGCATATTTATATCCTTGTGTTTATTATCTGCATGAACTGTGATCTCCTGTGAACAAACACCATGTCTTTCTATGCTATAAATCTCTGCTTTGCAGAACAGTGCCTGACACTCTAAATACATGTGTTGATCTCTTAAAAAAAAGGAAAAGCAATGCATGAATGAATAAAATTCTAGGCAGTCAATTATAGGAGGAGTTAAAAATTACAAGGAAGAGGAGATTAGACAAACTTCAATTCATGCACTAGATCAAGGTCAGGCTCATCCATTTCTCCCATGCTTGTTCTTACAGGAAAAGGAAGGTCCTTTCCAGAAGCCTCAGTTCTCTTGGTGTCCAGCCGAGGGTGCTGATGACTTGATTATCTTTCGGTTCTCCTTCTACGCTTTTTCTTTTTAATTTAACACAAAATGCTATTAAATTGTTAATAAGCAGGAGTGAGAATGCCATTAATTTGAAAATATTTTATTCAGAGGATGGACTTACTGCAAGATTTCAGAGGTGGCTGCACAATAATTAATGAATTTAATTTCCAGTGCTAAATACATCATAATTTGAGGCTTAGTTTATGTGCTAATTACAACTAGGCCCAGAAGATAGTATGTTTTATTGGCCTGCTATCATCTATTTCTATCTTTTTTTCCCTTGAAACGTATATTTCTTACAATGATGCTTCTGGAAGATTAAATTGGTAAAAACAGAGGGCCCACTAGACCTCAGCATGCCTGTGGGTTTGTATGTGCTGAAGATTATGATCTGATGCTGGCTCCAGTATAAAGGGACATGTGGTGCCAGACTTGAGTCTTAGGGACAGCTTTAGTGTTTGATCTCCTTGGGATGTTGAGCAAACTCTTTCAAATCCTTGAGTCCTGCTTTCCTCATCTGATAGGATGAAGTTCATTAGTATATAAGTCAAATATAGACATATTCAATTACGTTGTAGTAAAGATTATAATATTAGCACCAACAACTGAGCATCTATTATCCACTAGTCCTTTCAGTAACTAAGTGATTATGTCTATGACCAAATGGTCATGGCATAAGTGCCAAAACAACAACAACAAACCATCGAGATCCATGCTTCTCTTTCTGTATATTGACTTGCTCCTGGTTTGGAGGTTCTGATATTGAACAGTGATGTCCAGTGACATGTCACTTGCTACATTTTAGATCCATCATCCAGCTCCCTGATTCTGAAATGAGAAGGGCTGTCTGCTCTGAAAGCTAACCCACCAGCTGAAGCTCGCTTCTGCCCCCAGGGCTCTGGCTTTTGCTCACTTGACTTCCCTCTGTCTGTTTGATGGCCTGTCTTTCCATGAGAGAAACCTATTTTCAAGACTTCAAAATAAACCAAGCAGGAATACACACTATCCATCTGTCTTGTATGCTTGTTGTGCTGCAGAATAGATCCAGCAAGCTGAGGGACAGAGTGAATATGGCAGGCACAGGAGCTCTGTGGCACTTACTGACCTTAGCAGTATACACTGGAGCCAATTGCTTCACTGTGAGTCCACTCATTATGCATTAAATCCATCTGCAAAGTCTCCATGAAGCCTGAGCCTAGTCTAGTGGGCAGTCTCCACCTTCTCAACTAATTGAAAGGCAGCTGAGAGGACCATATCTTCACATTAACCTACCATAACGGGCTTTTGGGATATGCGTTTGCAGTTCTCAGAGGGAGACACTGTCTCAATTTAGGACACTCGTGCTTGGATTTAATTAACTCAATGTTTTGTATCAAGTTGAAATGAGGGAGTGTTTTGGGCCAGTTTGTAGGGAAAGCCTGGTTTGCTGGATAATGAGTTTTGTAAATAAGTATCTGGAAGCCTCTTTAACTCTGGATCCCTGGAAAGACCCAGATTTAATGGGTTCCTCAAATACCTTTAGTGTGGTTTTTGCTTCAATGTGGAGAGGAAAGATCAATGGGAATGCAGATCATTATAACTTAATACTGTAGATCTAGAAGCAGTACATAACCTCCATTTCTTATATAATAATTTCTGATGCTTTGAGTGGCAATTTTGAGAATGTCAGTGATTGTGGCTAATTAAAGAGTGATTGAACTATTTTCTAGGTTGAATGAGGCCCAGGATTAGCAGAGCAGCTTTTATTAGCTGTGAGTTCTATGTCACTTGTAATATTCCTTTTGTTCATCTCCTCCATGCCTACAGTCTTTGTAATAGAGGGATTTCTTATCAGATAAGATTTGTGATACAACTTCAGTGTGAAAGACATGACCTTGGACTTGAAGTCTGCTATAAATGACGACTGTGAGGTGTGTTCCTCATTTCTTGGGAGAGGGAAGAAATGAAGTTTACAGGTGATGGCGGACACCTGGGAGGGGATATCATGGTGCATAGTGGAGTAGGAGGGGGAGTGCACAAAGGAGACAGGGTCAGTCCTGGTTCTCCTCCCTTTATTTATTTTTAGTAGAGAAAACAAGTAACTTATTTATTTTTAAAGAATACAAAATAGGGCTGTTGAGATATCTCAGCAGACTACTTGCTGGTTTCAGCAAGCACACAGACTGGGGTTTGATCCCTGGCACCACGTGTGGCACCAGCTCTGCCCCCAGGAATTGTGTGGCTAACTTGCTAGTTGCTTCTAAATGAAATTTCAAGGTCCATGGGTCCTGTACTATATGCTTGTAGAAACCACAGAGAACTTTTTGTCTTGTGTGTGGGTTTTCAAGGGCTTCTCAGTTCCCTGCAAGATCCTGAATCCTGCCTTACTGTCAGCTGGCTGAAACCTGTTCCCATTTTATACTCTGTTCCTCTGCACTTTTTCAATGTGGTACCATTTGGCTTTTGGTCTTCACTTGAAGAATTGGGTTTTTAAAGTGAGCCTGACTTAGTATTTAGCATGTCTACTATTCTTCATTTCTCTTCTCCAAAGCCTCCTTTCCAACATAAGATAGAAATTTATATTATTCTTGCTCAGATAAATCCATGGCAAGGTTACTTATTTAACAGAGACTCTCTGTGAGTTTCTGGTATTTTTCTTCTATTTCTATGTTTGATTGTGCAGAAATACCTTCTATCTACAGTTATGCCAGATGTGTCCTCAGCTTGAAAGAATCATTAAGTCCAAGGTAGCCACTACAAGGAAAATACACTTCAAAGAACATTGGATGGAAAATGGATGAAAAATTTCAAGTAGTTTGCAAACCTGCTTTACCAAAATTTTTCTCTTCAGCTATGTGTTCCTTTTAATTTAAAGTTTGCTCTAATATGCCAAGGACAGAGGAGAGGAAAGGAGAAATGCACCATCTTGCGGTGCATTTGACCTTGGAAGTGTGAGTGTCCATTGCATGAAGGAGAGGAGTTGGCCTAAGTTTGAGTATTATGAAGTACTACGCCAGTGTTAGCTTCCTGGAGAGGATGAGGCATCTCTCACTAATGATACCAGACACTTGGAGCCCTGCAGAGGAAGGCATGAAATATTTACCATCTCCTTTTAGGTGGGAAGGAAGAGCCCTCATTAAAGTTTTATATTTACATTTCCATCCATCAGCCTTCTTCCAGTTTATGTTATGTTCTCAAATTGTTCAAAGAGCTCCTATCTTCAGGGATTGGATTGTGTGGGAGACTCCACAATATTGCCACTGAAGTTTCCTTGGACTAGGATAGCTAGGGAAAGGTTAATTATTTTTTTAGATATGAAAAGCTGTTCATTCCTGCTCATGTAGGAAGTCCAAATCTCACAGGGAGCTCCATGCCTGCAGTGGCCACGTGCATGACTGAGCTCATAGGTAGCAGCCTCTTCCTCATCACTTACCAGAGAATAAATCACAGTGAGTGCTCACTTCATCTATTTTCATCTTTAGGCGCACTTACATTTTTAAAATATTTCTGTATGAGTTGATATTTGTGCGTATGTGTGTGTAAGAGCCACATTTCACACTGATTAGTAGTTTATATCTCTATAATCATTTTTAAAGTTCAGTTCTTAATTATTTCACATGTTCAGAGATGCTTGCCTGAATCATATTCTTTATCACTATAGAATTTTCTGGGGAACACATTTATTAAACACTCAGCAAGCATTATTTATTTATTTGTTTATTTTTGTATTTTAGGAAAGTGTCTATAGGGTGTTCAGAGTCTTATTGTTAGATGTGACTCATAGTGATTCATCTGTTTTATAGCCTCCCAAGAGCTGAGATTATGGGTGTACACCACCATTCTATTTCATTTGCCCTTATCAGTGTGCCCTGGGGGTGGGGTTGGCATTGCAGGCCCGGGGACCAGACCCCTGGCCCCTGCACCTGATTACAGGTACTTTAATCGGCTGAGCTATTTGGCCAGTTGCAAATATTGCTTAAATACTTCCCTGAATATTAGGTGCTGGGCACTTAGAGGAACAGCTGCAACCATAAACCACTTCTCATTAAGATTGTCTTTAAAGATGTATATGAGAAAATAGTTAAAAATATGTGTGTGTACATGCATATGTGTATGCACACACACATATTCCTCTGTTGGAAAGATCAAAAGAATGTCCAATCTAGACTACACAAATGTGCATGTCCTCAAGGCAAGATAACAAACAGAAGACCTTTGCAGCCATGATTCCATTTCCACAACCCTAGGAGAGCTGGTTCAGGGACTGTGTAAGTCACATTGCTGTTGTTGAGGCAAAATACCTGACTGATCACCTTCAAGAAGAAAAGCCTTACTTTGGCTCACAGTTTCAGAAGCTTCAGTCCATAGCCATTGGCTCACTCCTATGGGCCTGTGTTCTCAGAAGCATCATGATGGACAACATGTTGTAGAGCAAAGCTGCTTCCTTCATGGTAGGTGAGAGGCAGAGAAAGAGCAGAAAGAGCGGGGTCCTACTGACACCACCACATTCACACTCCCAGTGAGTTTCCACCGCCTTGTAGCAGTACTCCAGCCTGGTGACCCAGGATTTAACTCATAGATCTGTGGGCACCCTCAAATGCAAGCCATAACAGAGACTAACCTGAGATTTCAGAGCCTGAATTAGAGACACAGAGAGAGAAACAGAAGGCAATGACACAGACAGACAGTGACAGAGACAAATAGAGAACTGAAAGTAGGGAAATCTAGCGTGAGGAGATATAGACTCAGTTCTTTCCTCAGAGAGATCGCAATCTAAGCAGGGGGAAAAACAATGGTGGAGGAAAAAAAAAAAAGAAAAAGAAAAAAATAAAGGACAAGGAGACTCATTATGTGGCTCCAATTGTAAGGGTAATACTGTAATACTGAAAACACAGGGGAGAGAACATCCAGGTATTTATACAGTGTGTGGACTAGTAATTGTGTCTTAGAAACTGGCTGAGGAAGTTTACGCTTTTGGAAACTTTTGCTGCAGAAACCTGTGGATGCAAAGGTTTTCTGAGCCTCATTTTGGGCTATCCTGTTCTGACCACTCTGAAGACCAGAGTTGAGGACGAGAGCTTAAATGACAACCTGTACTTTTCCTATTTTCATTCAAGCATTGAAGAATCTACTTAAAACATTGTGTGTCTTTCCTTTGCATACCTTTAGTTAACTAGCAGTAACCCTTCAGAAAAAAATGTTCTTAGAGTGTTCCCTGGGGAGGGATACAGTCTGTTCACCACTCAGATGTGAGTTGGCATTTCTTTCTGCAGTCTCATACAGCACATACCCTTTTTAGGTTGATGTAATGCTACTCATTTCTTTTTGCTTTTGTTGTCTGCACTTTTGGGATCATATTCCAAAAATTATTGTCCAGACCTATGTTAGAAACCTGTTTTCATATTGCCTTCCGGTAACTTATTTTTTTATCTTTATTTTTATTTATTTATTTATTTATTTATTTATTTATTTATTTATTTTGAGACAGGGTCTCACTATGCAGTTCAAGCTGGCCTTGAGCTCACTTTTGTAGCCCAGGCTGGTCTTGAACCCACACTAATCCTCCTGCCTCAGCCTCCCATGTGCTGGGATAACAGGCGTGGGCCACCATGACAGGCTTCCCGGTAGCTTTATAATTTCAGATCTTGTGTTTTAAATGTTTAATCCATTTTGAGTTTATTTTTCTATCTGTGGCTAGATAAAAGCCCAATTTAATCCTTGTTCGTGTGGGCATTCTATTTACCCAACACTGTTGAAGAGACTGGTAGTTAAAGAGATTAGCTATCACCTGCAGTGACAATGGCCAGCCAAACTGGGTCAGCATGGTTCTGGGCATGGAAAACCCATGTTAAGGAGGATTTTTGTGAGAATGGTATTTAAAGAGAATCGGAGGGAAGGATGTGAGCTGATTTTCCTAAGAAGGACTCCTACCTGCTGAACAGTGGAACTCTGGGAGCTGTCACCGGGCATGGCTGCTCTTCTCTTTGGAGGGGCTCCAGGCTTCGCCTTCGCCTTGGGCTTCCGCTCTTGGCTTTCAGAACATACTCTTCAGCTTCCAGCACAGGCCTTTCAGCCTGCTTGCATAGACTTTTTAAAAAACTATTTTCTAAAGAGAATGCAAAATCGTAAGAAAAGGGCTAGACAACTAGCTCAGCGGATTAAAGCGCCTGCTTACATAGAGGCCGGGGGTTCGATCCCTAGCCTGTTGTGCTAACCCAACCCGGAGGCAAGTTGAGACAGTGACTGAGAGTGGGTGTGGTTGACCCACATTTGTAACCTTAGCATTTGAGAGGCTGAAAAACAGGAAAGACCACTACAACTCCTATCTCTGTAGTGAAGACTCTGTAGACTGTACTAAATACAAAACAACAACAAAAACATTAGAAACCATGCAGAATTTAACCAAAGCAATAGGAATTTGATAATAGTTGTTGTACTGCATAAAATGTTGTCTTCAAATTAATCGTTCAGATTACCAAATATAAACATACAAAATTGGTTAAAAAAAAAACAACAGAAAAATGTTATAAGAAATTAAAAAGAACAAGAAAAAACATTTAACATCAACTGCTCCCCTGTGGGCTCCAGAGAAATCACTGTTACAGCGGCCCCTCACCTATCACAGAGGCTACTTTCCAGACACCCCCACAATGAGTGAAAATCAGCAAAGTAGTGATGTCGTACTTATTCTGGTATTCATACATGTTTTAAGGCTCCATAACTCCTTCCCACACTCTTACGAACCTTTCCCACACTTTTAGAAACACTTCTAATGTTCGTAACCTTTTTTAAACTAGTAAACTTAAGTAATTTTAATAACCTATGTATAGTGTACAATACTACAAAATCCTGCAACATAACAAAAAATCTGCGATAAATAATTTCAATAAATATTTTTTGAAAACCTGTGATCAGTGAGTCTGCGAAAGTCGAACCGCGACACAGCTAGGGGCTACTGTAGAATGAATGGTGCAGATATGTAGCTCGTAGCACTGTCCCTTTGACCTGCCAGCACAGATGCCTACCTTCTGTCATGGATCTTTAGCCTCCCACTGCAGACTCACAGGGGACATTTCCGTGGGCTGCTGAATTTCAGCTGCATCCTTGGGATTGCGGCTGTGGGCAGCCATTTTCAGCCAGTGTTGTAAATCTCTGTGTGTTGCACTAGATCTGATTTAGAGCACGTGCAGTCTTTTGGGGAGCCTTGACCCAGTCCTAGAAGAAATGCTTAATACATTATTGTTTCTCCACTTTATGTTCTTGGCTCTTCTGTCAAAGACAATTGACACAGATGATGCGCTTACACTTGGGCTTTCTATTTTAATCCATTCATCTACAGATCTGTTTTTATCAGGTGCTATATACCTTGATTGGTAGAGTTTTTCAGTAGAGTTTGAATCGGGTAGTGTGACCCTACAAGATTTGTTCTTTTTGTTGAATATTACTTTAGTTATTTAGGTTATTTAACTTTATCTTCATTGTCTAATTCATTTGCCTTTTGGGAATCAGTAAGGATGTCTTTTCTTGTCAAGAGTGTCATTGACTCTCCCCGCTCCCATCTAGGATTCAGATTGAGAATCTGAATCTCTTCTGTCCCCCAGAACACTCTACACTTGTAGCAATCGTGCACTGTGTTATCATTCCTAATATTTATAATTACCAGATTACTGTGGGCCTCTGTCATCCTACTGTACATTTTTTAAGAGTAGGAACTTAGAAACTGTGTGACATGCTCTTTGCACTTTCAGTGATGAGCACTTAGCAGGGGCTTGATGAATACAAGTGAAGTGATTAAACCATTAATTAATTTTGCTTGGAATTTCCTTTCATGCTGATTTTTATTCCAGCATATTACAGGAAGCTGCTTCACAGGGTGTGAGGATTCTGAGATGAGCTTATAGATACCTGCTTTTCTTACTAAAATACATCGCCACTTTCAATAGCAGCTTGTTATTGAAGTTCCTTGTCTTTTTATAGAATAAACATTACATGTGTGCTGGTGTCTCTCACAAAGAAGTCACTCAGTCTATGTATGTTGAGTTTGGTTTTCTCATTAATGGTGGCATTGCTTTGATTTATAAAGATAGATTTTTAGATGTCACAATTCAAGTCCCTTGATAAGGAAGTAAGGAGGGGCAGAGCTGAATGAATTGCTAACAGATCCTGCTCCTAATTGTTTGCGTACTGCATCTCCTCAATCCACAATCTAAGCAGTAGATCACTAGGTGTAGAAATATTCCACCTACCAACTTTCTGATAGTTTCACCTGCAAACATCCTAGCATTAATTCAAATGTGCTCGTAGTTTGAGATTTCTCTCTTAACTTTTAGTGTGATGTGATTAGGCTTATTATTATCTTTTTATTCCCTAGTAGGTGTTAATGTGATTCTTTTTTTCAAAAATCTCTAATTATATATTTAAAAGGATGTATCTGCAGATATAGGGTAGGTAGCAGAAAATACAAGATGAAGCAAAGGAGAGACTACTAACTCCCCCCTGACTACTAATGGGTTAACCTCCAAACTCATGCACATGAACACTGGAAAACACTTTTACTATTTTGAGTATAAAGTGGGATATTTGCTAATTAAATTCAATATTCTATTAAAATATCTCATGTTGATTTTAGGAATGCAAGTATATTTAAGAAGAAACTCTCAGTCTACTCATTATGTTAATAAACTGCATAAAAAGTGGTAGCATGTTAAGGAATGTAAAACTAAATATGGTATTTGATACAATTTGAACATTTACACTAAAACAAAGGAAACTGTGACCACAAATCAGTTTTCTTGAGTTCACAGGACTATGTGTGAACTTCTTACACTA
>PVKN010042152.1:0-10446 GCA_004027915.1 Capromys pilorides
CACAGTGAGCTGAGCCTTCTTCCTCAGCCTCTTCTGCCTGGGATTACCGATGTGTACCGTGACACCTGCCCTCTTTGTTTATATTTTTAAGGGATATGTTCATGCTGCCTTTGCTTGACCCACCCACCTTAAGTACGAGTTTTTCTCTAAGCTATGGAGGAGGTGTGCCCACAGGTTGAGCATTTGTCTGAGTGACTCGGTACCATAGTAGCAGGTTGAATCAGAGTTCCATAAGGCCCAGCTCTGTGCCTGGGTGGGGCAAGGGGGGATAAAGAGGCGCTTCTCCCTCTGAGCGATGGGCCCACGCGTCTAGCCACCTTCACGTTGCCTCCGCTTTGCGTGTGGAGTGCTGCACTAACTTCCAAGTGTCAGCGTTCGCCTTCCTGGTCTTCACTCCTCCCTCACATCAATAAGTGATATCACCCTGCTAAGCCAAGAAACCCCCACGAGGAGGGGCCACATCTCCCAAACTCTTCTGAATAAAGCCTTGGCCACCCATGGGGAATGGAACCCTCCACAGAGCTCAGTGCACCCCACTGCTGCCCATGCTGGGCACCATGTTGGCACGGGGTGCCATCCAGTTGCATCCAATCACTCTGCTGACCTCTAATACTGGACCCTGAGCCCAGCCTAGACCTCCCCAAGCCTGGCATGGTCCTCACTGCTGCCCTGTGATCTTTCTGATGTAAGCCTGGTTGTATTTCTTCCTAGCTACAACTTCTCAATAGTGTCCCACGTCTGGGGACAGTGGCATGAGTCCTCCAGATAGACTCCAACCCAGACAAGGTCAGAGCGTGTACTTTTTGGACTTTACTTCCTAGGTCCTGAGCCATGATCAGAGCTTGGCCCATGGTGGCCTGCTGTCTCGCTACAGTCTGAGCCATGGCATGTGTAGGAGAGCTCAGGGAGACCTGGCGCGGCTGCACATGCCTGCAATCCTGGAGGCTGTGACCAGGAGGATCACTACGAGTCTGATCTATGTAGTGAGACCGTATAGAGCCTGTACTCAGTACATAAGAAAAGAAGACCTCAGGATCCCACCAGGCAGGAAGCCTAGGAGAGAGAAATTTGCTAAATCCCCGGGGCATTGGATCTGCTCTGTTCCTCATCTCTGAGACCGGAACTGGGCAACTGGGGAAAGGTTGAGTGGGGACCTACTGTAGCTGCGCTGTTCAGTGGGGTAGAGCAAGCATTCGTCAGGGAATGGTGATGTACCTGTTATGCAGCACTTAGGGAGGCTGAGGCAGGAAGCTCTCAAGTTCATGTCTAGCATGGGCAATTTATTGACTTAGCAAGACCCTGTGTCAAATACAATCTAAAGAAAGGGCTAGGGTCGTAGCTCAGTCCATAGGTCCTGGATTCAATCTCCAGCATAGAGAGATCAAATAAAAGCTGGGATTCAAGGACAACCAGCTGATGGGGACCTGGGGAGGACTCCTTTCATACCCTGCCCATCCACTGAGGAGTTAGAAAAGACTCCTGGTTTCAAAGGGTGTAGAATTCATGTCTTGCGCGGGGAGGCAGTGCCAGCTATTTGGGGGGGCCACACTTCTCAGTGGTCACGCTCTTCCTTCTGCTCCTGAGGCACTGGTGAGCTCTCCCAGCTCCATGCTTTTCCCCTTTTGCAGCCCCATGATACTGAGCGGCCCATGGGTCACACTTAGCATCGTGATATCCTCAACAAACGTCCCACCCCAACACTGCCAGACAGATGCCTTCCTCACCCGTCCCCGCCACCCAGCAGCCCAGGTCTATGCTTGAGCGATGGGGTGCTGACTTGGTCATGGGCTGATCTCATCTTCTCCTGTGAGGTAAAGAGCTCCCCAAGACCTTTTGGAGAGAAGGGGATGACGTGAATGGAGTGGACTGGGCCGCACTCTCCAGCTGTTACTGTCCCTGCAGGGCTCTGTGCTGACGGGCTGGCCTCTCTGTCCAAAAGAGCATGCTGGTGCATTGGCCAGAAAACGCAGCACTGCCTTGGGGGAATGGCGGGGAGGGGGCCTGAGGAAGGCAGCCGCTCCTGGCCTGCCTTCCTCATCATACCGTAGGAGTGAACATAAACTTCAGGGCCTCCCTGGTAGGGCAGGCCGGGCCCTCAAGCATGCAGGTCTGCGCTGGCTCCGACCGTTCACAGGCAGGTAGGAGGGCGTGAGCCAGGGGCCACGAGACACAGATGTGGCAGTTACACCTGCACATTCTCCTCTCCTGCGCTGCGGGGGCACCTGGATGCTGGCCAGAAGGGCAACACCTGGATCCCCCATGGCCTGGATGGCTGCCATACACCTTTGCTTCCCGCTGAATCCTGGGCACAGCAAGCCAGCGCAGAGAGAGGCAGGCGGGCCCCCACACTGGAGGTGGGGTGCTGCCGGGGCAGCGGCCTCTTCACTGAGCCCTCCCCGCTACACACCTTCCTGGAATCATGCACTAAGCCTCAGCCCGCTTCTCAGTGCATGGTCATCTTCTCTCAGGGCATGGTTCCTTCCAAGCACACACACTCAGCTGTGACCCAAACCTCTCAGTCTGGTTGGATGGTTTGCTTAGTGAAGTACTCAGACAGTGTGGCATCCTGCAAGGCACAACAACAGGGATATTTTCCTGCTCCAGATTCAAGCATCCACCATATCCAAAGGGATGAACCTGAAGAAGCAGAGTTGCTTGGCTTTATTGAGTACACAATTTTGTTGTCGCTGCTGGTTGACTTCCCAGCCATCCAGCCAGACTTTGCATTCATTGTTGAAAATCATTTCTCTTCTTCATGTTTTTCTTTTCATGAAGTCCCACGTGGACCAGTGGCTCCTGAGTGACTTAGGAAACCTGGCCGTTATCAAATTCAGTGTCTGTATTATCAAACGTGGGAGGTAACAGCGCTAACAGATCTTCCCACTCTAGGCTACTTTTCAAATGGCTCTCACACGCATGACCTCCAGTCTGCAATTGGCTGTCACTAGCACTGTGCTAGACTTAGACAGCAGTGCCAGGGAGAGCACATGGGCTGGCCATGGTCATGCAGATGAGAGGTGACAGAACTGGGGCTCGCACTGCCTTCTTCCCATCCAGGCTCGATGCGATCTCAAAATTCTACCTAGGCGAAGCTTAAATGAGAGGCGCTCATCGTTTGCTAGAGGATAGCCTCAGATCGTGCAATTCAAAACTTGTTATAAAATTACCAATCTGGGCTGCCATTCCTGAGAGAAGAGCAAGCCTGCTACTATTTTGAAATGAACGCACTACCTCTTTTTTTCCCCGAAGTGCACTTTTGTGGTGGAGAAAAGCGAAAGGCAGGGCTCCCTCTCAGCATGCCCTCTGCAGGCTCAGCCCTTCCTGGGGGCTCTGAGCCCTAAAATATTTTTGAAATATCATCATTATCTCCTTCATATTTTAGAAACTTTCTCTGCATTCCCTCAACTCCATCCCCAGCCTCTGGGAGGCTGTGGAGCTTGGCTTACAATCAACACATATTCTGCTCTGCACAGGAATCACAAATGTTGATGGCAATAGCCATGGGGTGTGCAAAGAAACCATTTCGTGTGTCACAAGGGTTAGGGCTCTGCTCCACGGGTTGTCAGCGGCAGGCAGAAACCTCAGTGGGAAATGACCTTCGGAAAGCCCCCGCGCTGCCGAGTGACCTTTGCTTTCTAGCAAGAAACATTGAAAGTGCAACCATATTCACATTTCTGTTTGAAAAACAATGCGCATCTCTCCCCCATATTCCTCTGGCCAGGCACCCTACAAATCTTAAATAAAGATATAGTGAGGTCCAATGTCTCCCCAGCAGTGTGCAGCTGATTTATTACTGTCTGAACATAGCCACAGAATGAAGCTGCTCCTCCTGGTGCCTCGGGAGGGCCATCGGAGGTCCGTTTTATTGCTATTTTAGCTGAATGTTTTACTACTATATCTGTATTTAATATTTCCAGTGTGCCCTCATTTTTGGAATTCCCCTTCCCCTAAATCCCACAGGCATCCTTAGATTAAATAAAATGTACATCTCATCCATGTGATAATCAAACTGAAAATTCTCAGGCCCTGAAAACCCAGCAGTAAAGAAATGACCACGTCTGAGAGCACTGGTGTCTCCCAAAGCCCAAAGTACAGAGTGACAGATGAAGGGGTGGAAATTTCTTTTGTAGCAGTGGTAGGAGAAACTCTGGCTCCCGGGCTACATCAAGATGCAGCCTTTCAGAGGCACTCTATTCTGAAGTTTTGCTATTTAGTCATTTGTTTGGTTAGCTTTCATCTGTCTGCTTTTCAGCAGCTCCTCTGGCAAATTAAACCCATTTTTCCTCCTGATGAGCCCTGATTCCATGGAAAACAGAGCGCCTTCTGCCACACCCTGTGCCAAGGCAAAGCAGAGTGAAGACTCCAGTCTACCTGTGCCTGTCAGGGAGAGAGGGCTGGGCTTTCTCTGCAATGCCCCTCGAATGCATCTGAAGTAACATAACGCAAACATTCCCAGTCCTCCAGTAAGTGGAAAATTTCCAGAATTAGAGCCTTTTCCAAAACAGAGCACTCATAGCCCCAGCCTGTTTCCTGGAGCTAAGTAAGGTATGGCTACAAGCGAGTGCCAGCAACACTCAGGGCATGTGTTGGGAATGTGGAATCGCTCCTCTTAGCTGGGCCACCATGGGCAGGTCACACCAACTCGTCCCCATGGGGCGGGAATAGTATGTACACCTTCCTCGTGTCTCTGGGAGGAGAAGGCATGAATTGAGGGGAAGGAGGGAGACAGGGGGTGCAGACAGTTGGGTTTTCTCATGTTTCCCTTCTAAATTGCTTTTCTGTCTGCCTAGAGAATACCTTTGTAGAATTCCTCTAGTGCAATCTGCGGCCATGGTTTTCTCAGTGGGGAGCTTCTAGAATCTGTATGGGTTTCCACGTAGTGACTGTTCCATGGTCTGCAGCTCTGCCCAGCAGGACACTGTTGGAGCATGCAGGGTGGAGAGGTCTCCACTCTCCATGGGCCTGGCTGGTCCTGCTGAGCCACCTGTGGTCATCTTGTCCATCTTTTTCCCATGGCCATCTTACCTGAAATGATCCGTTTTATCACAATGTGGAAATTTCTTTGTTTCATTTTACTCAGCATGGCTCTACCTGATATGCTGTATTCTATTTTCTAGATTGTTTTTCTATATTTTACAACTATTTTCTATAAATTTCACTTCTTAGTATCTCAAATATTCTGGTTATTTCTTTTGTTTTCCCTTGGGGATTACCCATATTCAGTTCATTTGCATTTTATTTAGTGCTTTCATTAATTGGGCTAAGGCTTTTGACAGTTTAATATCTGAAAAGATTGCATGTTTTGATTGTACATTTCTTCTTTGCAAGTTTGCTTGGCCATGTCTGATCAACTTTTTAATTTTTTTTTATTCTATCTTTTGTTTCTTTGAATATTTCATGTGTAAGTTCTCTCTCTCTCTCTCTCTCTCTCTCTCTCTCTCTCTCTCTCTCTCGCTCACTTGCTCTCTCCTGCCTGCATGTCCTATGATTGCTATGTGGGGTCCAGGGAGGATTAGCATGTGCTCCGACTTGGCCCTGTCAGGTCCTGGCCTCGTGCGCTGTCTCAGAACCAGCACCCAGCTCCCTTGGCTCCTGGTTCTAGATTCCTTAGCAGGACCTTGCCTGTTGCTCCAGTTCTGCTCTTACTTCCATTCAGTCATTGTGTTCGTATGCTTGTTTTTATGCCTTGGAGCTTTCCCCAGTAGTCTATCGATCCCAGAAAAACATTAAAATTGCCTGTTCTTGTGTTTCTGTTGCTAATTTCTAATTAAGTCGATATCTGGTTGCATTTCAGCCAAGATGCTCTTCTGGTCACCTTGCCTGGTGTTCTACCAGAAGCTGTTGCGGCACTGAGTTCTGGGGGTGGTGCTGGTGCCTTTCCTCTGTGTTCTCTGCCCTTCCACAGCCATGGCACAAGCAGTGGTGGCCACTGCAGCCCACCGGGACAGGGCCCCAGAAACCTTGCACATCCTGTAAGGACTCAGACTCCTAGATCGCTCACCGTGGTAGAGAGCTGGCAGTGCTGAGAGCCAGTGTGTGTTGGTCCTACAGCTAATTAAGAATGGACAAGCTCATGATGTGCTTGTCATATAACCAGTTAATGACAAACTGGGATGCAGAGGCATCTTGCACCTTTTGTGCTACGCCATGATACAGCCCACTGAGACAAATGAAAACTTAGAAGAAACACTTGTGCAAAACATTATTTGAGAGAGACATCTAGAAAATATATGAACTTATCCCCAAGAGACTGTCCTGACTCTTTTTTGCCAACAGTGAACGTTTTATAGATATCATGCTACATGTCTGTTATCCCAGATTGCTCAGCACAAAATGGAAAAATCAGCAGTCCAGTCTGGGCATCAATATTCATGGCAGCCTATTTTTATTTATATTTTATTATATATTCATTAAATTATTTTGTAATGCAACCTTTTAAAATGAATAAGTGATCAAATAATAAATACAGCATCATAGAGTACTTTATAAAATTGTTTATATTTGGTATCAGAGCAAATAACTGCATTGAGTAATACTCTGGTTTTCTCTTAGGGGTCCTCTTCTAGATCAGGTGACAAGAGCCACAACACAGCCGTGGCAAACACAATTTTGCCAACATCAGAAACACATTGCTCACAACAAGGCTTCCAAGATCATGGAGTGCTGCCCGAGGCAAAGTTAAGGAAGCAGACAGCCTGGAGTGTGTGGCCTGCCAATAGCATGGGACAGTGAGATCCTTTGTGAGGAGGACTTGGCCTATATAGTTATGGAGGCTGCTTGCCCATGATGCAGCCTCTGCAAGCTGGAGGTCTGGGGAAGCCATGGAGCAGCCATGAGAACCAGGGGCTGAGGGAGCAAGGCCCACTGAGCGCCGGGACAGAACCTGCACACCTTGCCTGTGCCTGTGTGTCTTACACTTCCAATGCTGAAAATGTTCATCTACCTTGGAGAAGCCAATCTGTCTTCCTGAGTCTACTGATTCAAGGCCATCCACCTGGAAACACCTGCCTAGTGATGCCCCGAATTGGGGTTTTATCTGGGCACAGGGACCCATCATTGTGACACCTACAGGCCTGATACAGGGCTGGGTGGTCTCAACACCAGCTGAGTTCCCTCTCATTTTCAGTGTCAAAGGCATGCAGCCTGGGCCTCTTCACATCCATTCCTAATAATCTGCACAGCTCTATTCTATTTAAATAGGCTTCTTCACTCATTGGAAGGGTTCTTCATTTTGCCACAAATTTTTTCCTGACCAACACTTAAGATCCTCTTTCTGAAACTACTATACTTGGCTTAAGGTTTGTATTGTAAATGTAGAGTAAAGCATGTTTTGTTAAAAGCATTTTCTTTTCAGGATCTCTTTCCTTTCTCAGATGTAAATGCAAGATTACCTCCTTCTTTCTCTTCCATGAGATTTAGTGTTTCTGTTTCAATGTTTAGACCTTTGTTCTATTTTGACTTTAGTTTAGTACATGGTGATAAACCAGGATCAAGTTTTAGTTTTCAGCATGTAGAGATCCAGTTTTTCCAGCATCATTTGTTATAGAGGCTGTCTTTCTTCCAGTAAGCATGTTTGGCCCCTTTGTCGAAGATAAGGTGTGTGTTGCAAACTCCACACTTGGATGCAGCTAGGATAACGTAGGATGAAGGAGGTCTGATGTTCCCCCGAAGCCCTAAACCTTGGCCTGGAGGATCACCTGTCAGAGGAGGTTGCTCTGTGCTTCTTGTTCCACAGGAGGAAACAATGCCCAAAGAAGCAAGTCAACTGCACAGTGAAGCTCAGGTGGCCATCCTGGTAGCATCCCAGAGTTACTCTTTCCATGCTAATTTTCCCCCCTTATTAGGAAGTTGACGCAGTCAAAGTGGCTCAAAAATCCTAGAAGCGTACTCACAATGTTTTTATAGTTCTTGTTCAATACTCACTATTTCAAAGGCAAACAGACCCTGAAACCACAATTTTTATATGCCCGATGATCACTGTGTTTCAGAACATGTAGGAACTTTACAGCAGCAGACAAAGTTGTATTTTAAAGATAATAAAAGCTTTAAGAGTAAGCCTCTCTATCCATGGGGTGGGGGTGGGGGGCAAGGCATGCCACTTAGTGGATTCCTTAAAACACAGAAAGACCAAATCCGAAGATTTTAAGTGTTTTTTTTTTTTTTAATTCCCTATACATACATACCTGGGGTACAGTTCAATTTATAAATTTGACACAGGAAGCAATTAGAATAACTAGCAATAAGACAGCCCAATTATGAATAAAAGATATATGAACATAATAAAAGATGTAAATAGGGCCTGTCCCTTTTCTCTGCCTCTGTCTCCAATTCTCTCTCTCTCTCTCTCTATCTCTATCTCTATCTCTATCTCTATCTCTATCTCTATCTCTATCTCTATCTCTCTCTCTCCCTTTTTATCATGATATTCGGCCAAGGAGATATATCCCAAGAGGACAGAGCAGGAAGGTACAATTTCATTGTACAGCTGGGACTGGTGCACAATTTTAAGGCTATGAATTATTATTTTTTCTGAAATTTTCCACTGGATATTTCTGGGCTATAGTTGGCTGCAGCTCACCAGATAAAGGGAAAATGAACTTTCAGAGAGAGTAAGACACTCCAGTCTCTTGGGAACTGTGCTAGGCAGAGTTTCATCTCTGCTGTGGGGTGGGTACGGCTGTTATTGCACCAATGAGGAAACTGAGGTCTAAACATATCCCATAAACCTTTCAGAATTACCTCCTGGCGTGTCTGGGCAGGGTGGTGTCAGACTGGTTTCTGTGTGGATGAAGTCTCAGGTTATCACCACACATGTCTGTACCTCAGGAGGTATTGATGGGGTTACCCTGGAACCTCAGGACCTGCCACACCTGCTGTACTCAGCCTGCACCCAGAGTGGATGAGGTCAAGAGACCCTGTACTGGCTAGGAGGAGCTCTGAGTGGGTGAATGATGGCCAGGAGGGCCCGGCTCATGGACATGGAGTCAGAGGGAGGTGCCATGCCCCTGCAGTGGGCAGCTGGGGCTCAGGGAATTGATGTGGGGTGAGGGGGCAGAAGCGGGGTCTTGTGGCAACTTATCACCAGGCTTGACATTCCAATCCTGGAGCTGTAGTCTAGGATTCAAACTGTGGCACAAGCACAGAAGGCCCGGGGCACCAGGAAAGGACCTGGGTGGCAAGGATGGAGAAGGACAGGCCAATGAACCATCTTGTCCCTGATCGCTACAGCAGGCTAGGTGGGGGGCTTAGGTGTGCAACACCCCAGAATTCCTAAATGTGTCACTCAGTGGCTCTGTGACCTGCACCAAAGATCGAACCTCTATGCGCATCAAGCTTCTCATTTCTAAAATGAGGAAATGAGGAGGGTGGCTGTTGTCACCTGGACGCATTGTAAGGAATCAGTGCAACTTCCAGTGGAGTCCAGCCAAGTATCTGCCCTGCAGAAAGCATTCAGCCTGTCTACGTGTGCTCTTGTGAGACTTCCTACCTATTTACTTCCTGGGGCCACTGTACCAAAATCGCCACCAACTGAATGCTTTAAAATATCAAAAGTTTCTTATCTGATGTGGTTCTCACAGCACAAAATCCAAGTACTGGAAGCTGAAGGGGAGACACTGCCTCTCCCTCTTTTGTGCCGGAATTTGGGCATCCCTTAATGGTGCCTCCTCTTCCACCTTCAAGGCCAGCGGAGGGACATCTTCCAATCTCACTGGACCTATATCTGTCTCTACATCTGCTTCCTTAACTGTGGATCTCCTGTCTTCCCCAGCAATAGCAAAAATCCCTCCCAGATAACCCAGATGGCCTCCATCACCAGATCTACTTTTGTGTGTGTGTGAGGGGGAGATCTACAGGGTGTTCAGGGTCTCACTACTAAATTGGGCTCGTAGTGCTCCACCTGTTTACAGCTTCCCAGGAGCTGGGATTACAGGCCCATACCACCGCACTGTCTCAATGCGCTCCGGGGGTGGGGCCAGCAACAGCCTACTTGCAGGTGCCTTAATCTGCTGAGCTATTTGGCCGGCCCTCCCATCTCCAGATCTTTAATCATATTGGTAAACTCCCTGTGTCCCTGTAAGACACTGTAGCTCAGGGTTCCAGGTACGGGGATATGGACCCATGGGAAGCCATCATTCTGCTGGCCACATGCTACACAGGCCCAATGACCCTAGAGACATGTGAGAACCCTACAGTTGAGGCTCAACTGGAAACCACTATCAAGTGCAGTGTTAGGTGTATGGGATTCTGCCATTCCAACCAGGGTAGTGCGATCGTGCTACAACTGAGGAAACCAAGTCCAGCAGGGCACAGGGCTTCACCCAAGGATATGGGGAGTGAGTCTGATAGCCTTCATATTTGATTTAGACATATGGAAGAAGCAGAGGCCTTCTACTCCTTATTCCTAAGAGTCACCTGTGGCCTTTGCATCCTATTTCCCTCTTCTAG
>PVKN010042153.1:0-10400 GCA_004027915.1 Capromys pilorides
AATATAAGGACTCAAAAGAAGAAATAAATAAATGAACAAATAAATAATAAATTTTGGGCGGTACCAAGAATCAATCTCAAGACCTTGCGTTTTCTGCATTCCTCAACCCCTATAATTTTTTTATCATTTTTTTTAGAAGAGTGACTTAAGTATAAAATGCATTTGGAAGAGTTAAAGAAAAAAAACTAAGGTTTAGTGAAAGTGTTACTGTTTAATTGTTTGACCAATCTTGCACATCTATATCTATTAATCTAAACAGATTTGATGATGAAAATTTGTAATACAACCATTGTTAAAGTTTTCTTGTTTTGAAAATCCTGTGCTATATGTACTCTTGCTTGTTACTGTTTTCCTGTCTTTGTTCCTGCTATTTTTACTGTTTAAAATAAAATCTAATAAGATAAAAAAAATAATAAAGATCAAATGACCAAAAAAAAAAAAAAAAAAAGTCCAGGTCTATCTTGGACATGATGTGGGAAAATAGAAAACAGAGGCGGCACTGGGTGAATGACCTGTGACGTGAACCGCCTACGTATGAGACAGTGCAGTAGACGCACTGACGACAGCAGACCAGACTAAGGATGGGCTCTTACTGAGTTCTACACATTGCTCTAAACGCATCCTGTGTAGAGCCTCACTTAATCCTCCCTACAGCGTATGAGGCAGGCAGAGTCATTGCCATGCACATGTTACAGAGGGACAGCTGAGGCACAGAGGAGCTAGGCCGCTTGAACAGTCACAGGGTGCTAGGATTTGACCTATTGTTTACAGCTATGGTCTCAGCCACAGACTTAGGTCATCTCTAGTCTGAGACCAGACATTTGGTTGTGTTTCAAATATGTTCAGAGAGCCCGCCCTGTGCACGTCACTGGTTTGGGTATGAGGCATTTAACACCAGGAAAGAAGGAGTTGCATCCAGAGAATCGGGCATCCTCCTGGGGAGAGAACTAATAAGAAGGTAAGTGGAAGAATAAGGAAGATAATTTTAGGAACTGGAACTTCCTTAATAGAATAAAATAGTGTGTGAGTTAGAGAAGCCAAATTGGTGTGGCAAGGACAAAGCTCCTGGAGGAGGGATGTGAGGTTAGGACCTGCCAGGAGGGTGCTTCCAAGCACATGAGGCACTGGGAGAGGGTTCCTCACAAGACAAACGTTAGCATATAGCTACCAGGACAAGACCGGTTTGGTGGGACAAAAGGACACCCCCACCACCAGCAAAAGAAGAAAGAGAGAAGGAAATTCAGGAGCTTCCAGCAAGCCAGGGACTAGGGAAAAAAACAGCAGGAGCCCCATGGGTATATGGAGGCACATTCTGGGGACAGCTACCGTGAAACTGGGCCAACCCCCAGGTGTGATGCTGGCAGGAGCTCCAGGTATGGAATGTTCTCCACAGTTGGCAGGAGTCCCAGGAACCCTGAAGGAGAGTTTCAGCAAGACATGGCCCCTGCTGGAGCACTCTGTCCACCGTCTCCTGAGTGGTCCCATCCTCCTTCAGATTCCTTTGTTCCTGAGACCAATCTCCAGACCCAAATGCTGATGCTGTTTCAGCCTATGCAAGAGAAAGACACAGACACAGGCATTTGCATTTCAAGGGTGAGCCAGAAGGGAGCTTGGGGGCCAGGGAGATAGCTCTGTGGGCCTGCCTGGCAAGTGCAAGGTTGTGAGTTTGAACCTTGGTCCTGCAAAAAAGAAAGGAAAGAGAAGGAGGAGGAGGAGGAGGAGGAGGAAGAGGAGGAGGAGGAAGAGAAGGAGGAGAAGGAGAAGAAAGAGCAGAAGAAGGAAGCTTGACCTTCCCTGAATCTCATGAATCTCAGAAGACATCCTGACCGGGACAATGGAATTAACCCTCGACCTGTGGCATCACAGGGCCCAAACACAGAGAATTGTCACAGCCAGCTCAGATCACAGCCCATCAGCTGAACACTGCCTCTGACTTCTATGGCAATCCTTTGACAATGGGAAGTCTTCAAGAGTCATAGAAAAAAATAGGCTTAAGAGTAAGGGTTGTAAAACGGGTTCTCCTGGATTGCACCTGGGTTCTGCACTCTGTCATAGTCCAGCTATCTGGCTAGCGGAAATTTTATTTTATTTTTTAATAGTGGTATAGAGTGCAGTCATGCTGAGCAGCATCTGTATCCTGCCCACTGCCTTTTGTTTTTGTTTTTGTTTTTGTTTTTCGGAAAGGGTCTTAGTTGCTCAGGCTGGGCATCAACTTTTGATTCCCATGTCTCCACTTCTCCAAGTGTTGGGATTTTAGCCATGTGTTCCCCAACCCAGCCAGCAAGCTTCTTTAACACCTCAAATTTCAGTTTCGCCATTAATGAAATGGAGCTGACACATACATCACAGGGCAGCAGGTACAGTTGTTGCTCCATGGGGAGCTAAGTGCTTGGTAAGAAGTCAGTGTTACTTGTCTTCATTTGTCATTAATATTATTATTACTACCATGTCGCTATTTTAGTGTCCTCATAGAAAGGAACATTTTGTTTTGGAAAAGTACAGAGGTTTAAGTTTGCCATAAGAAAGATTGATTAAAACAATATGAAGGGCTGGTGAGATAGCTCAGCAAGGCCAGGCCGGATAGCTCAGCAGACTAAAGCACCTGCTTAGGCAGAGATCAGAGGCCTGGGTTTGGTCCCCAGTGTGCCATGCCAGCCTTGCCCGTGGGGCACACTGAGACAGCGATTGAGACTGGATGTGGCACTGCGTGCCTATAATCCCAGCTCTTGGGAGGCTGAAAACAGGAGAATCACTATGAGTTTGATCTACATAGTGAGACCCTGTACACCCTGTAGACCCTGTCCTAAATAAAGGAGAAAAAAAAAAAAAAAAGGACAGCTCAGCAGACTTAAGTGCCTACTTTACTTAGGCAAGCATAGGAACTGGGGTTCAATACCTGGTACCACATGCCATGCCAGCCCTGCCGCTGGGCACACTGAGCTAACCTCTCAGATCAGGCATGGTGGTACCCTGGGGAAGCTGAAAACAGGAGGATCACTGTGAGTCTGAGCTGCATAATGAGACCCTGTACCAAATACATTCATTTTAAAAAATTAAAAAACAACATGAATATGCAACTACTTTCTGTTAGTTCAACAAGAAGAAATATTTGTACCAGTAGTGCATAGAAGAGTTATCCTGTCTGCATCTTGTACTCGGAACAACTACTATGAAGACAACAATGTGCGTTGTATTAATTATTGTGACTGTCCTACTGACGTGTTGTGAAACTGTCTCCTTGTTATTTCTGATTAAAAGTAATAAAAAATTTTAAAAAACCCAGCAACATGAAGTGCTTGAAGATCTTAAGAAAATGTTGGGTGAGGATAGAGCCTGAGTTGAAGAACGTTATTGATCTCTTCTCAAGTATAGAAGTGAAAGACCTACAAGATCCAATGAGGGACACGGATCACATGCTGCTTAGCGTAACCTGCTATATGCCAAACATCAGGCTCAGATATTTAGTTGCTGTTCCTCTCTTTTCATCCACACTTTAAAGATAAAGAAAAAGAGGCTGAGGGAGCACAGCCAAACAGTAACTGAAGGGGCCGGGGAGATAGCTCAGTAGAAAAAGCGCTTGCCTGGTAAGCGCAAGGGCCTGAGTTCAATTCCCAATTTCACAAAAACAAAAAACAATAAAAAGAGCTGGAGTCAAGAATTGGTACTGAATATGTAATTTGGGCCAGCAAGATAGCTCAGCAATCTAAAAGCACCGGCTTAGGCAAGCTTAGGCAACTGCCGGGACCATGGTTCAATCCCCAACACCACATGCTGCACCAGCCCCACTCCCAGGGCAGGCTTAGTTGGCCATAATACAAAGTTTATTAAAAAAAAAAAACAGTAATTGAAGACCGATACTCATTTGCTTCTGGTCTTTGCCCATAACCTAACCAAAAAAACCCTGGCAAATACTATTTTCTTATTACAGAAATTATGCATAGGCAACCCCTGAGGTAATAGCTGCATGGCGCTAGGTCTCATGGAGCAGCTAAGCCAGCCCAGGGAGGCAGATACAGAGTGTCGAGATAGGAAGTTTACGTGATGCTATCTGTCTGCGTAGCAAGAACGAAACACTTGCAGAGCACAGAAGAGTAATGCCTTCTGCTCCGGCTGAGAAGGAGTCAACAGGGACAGTGGGGAGAAGGCTTCAGGCCTTCTCCAGAAGAGGAGATTTCCAGACACGTCTCCCTGAAGGAGAAACACACTCCTGTGATCTCGAGCAGGCAAAACCAAGTTACAGAGGTGAGCAGGGACCTGTCAGGGAAAACCCTTACACTCCCTCTTCAGAGGCTTGGAGCAGGGCACAAGGGCAGAGTGGCTGGAGACACAGGCTGCTTCCTTAAGGCAAGATGCCTTGCAAGATGGGTGTTATGACTTGGATGTGGCTTCGACTTGTGACTTGGATGTCACCAAAATTCATTAGGAAACTTGTACATTGTGGAAGTGCTGAAATGCGGTAGAAACTCTAAGAGGTGCAGGAGCCATTAAGAAAGATTCAAGCAGTTCTTGTGGCACTGGGTTAGTTACAGTAAGAGCAGGTTGTTCTAAGGCAAGGCAGCCACTTCTTGTCTCTTCTGTACGTTTCTGCTTTCCCGTTGGTTTTTGTCTTTTAATGATGCAGCCCAAGGCCCTCACCAAATGCATGTTCCTGGTACTGAAATTCCAGCCTCCAGAATTGAAAACTGAACAAACTTCTTGCTATTATCAATCAGCCACTCTAGGTTTTCTATTATAACACCAGAAAAGAGACTAAGAAAAAATGGTTATAGATTTCATTCTAAAAATTGCACATTATATCTACACAGAAAATGAAATGATGAAGGCACAGAACAGGTTCTTCTAATACTCTGCAGAGCTCACTTAGGAGGCAGTGAAGGGGGCCACTCAAGGAGGCCGCCGAGCCTGGTCCTTCCAAGTGCTCACTATACCCACAGCTCTGCTGACAGTCCACTGGGCCCCTGGTGAAGAAGCCTGTGGCGAGAAGTCCCATTCTTCCACCTTCATTTCTGTGGTGCTCAACAGCAAGAAAGGCTTTATTAGTAGAGCTAGCACTTTAGAAACAAAGTTTTCAGCTAAAACACCAGCACTGGCAGTACGCAGACAGTGCAGACCAAAGCCATTGTCTCTAATACTTGAGTTGACTTCAGAGCTGTAAGAACAGGGTGGTCTGGGTGAGGAGGGGACGCTCAGATCTCTACTCCTTCATTCACGCATGCGTACATTTGCAGCAGCTGAGTGTCTTGTGTTGGGGGAACAGGCTAACATTCCTTCTCAGTGTCTCACTCAGCCTAGCGTAGCAGATGAAAAAGGAAACACAGAGCTATATAAAATAGAAAAAACGTAACAATAGAGACGCTCCAGGATCATTCAGGAGCATCAACTACTTCCTAAACTCAGGAAGGCAGAAGAGGTATCAGGGCTGGGGATCTGCTGAATCTTGAAGAATGAATGTCCAAATTATGAGGCAAATGTTTCAGGCAGAGGAAAACGTTTGTGCATGCGACATTGTGGAAACTATAAATAGAGTAAGATTTCAGGGTACAAAGAAGGAAATGAAGTTTAGAGCACAAAAAGGTGACGGGGAAGAACTGGAGAGATGGGAAGAAATCAAACAAGAATGAATCTTGTACGTAATGCAAAAGGGTTTGGAGGTTCATTAACATACTGGAAGTATGAAAGTGACGTGATCGCGTTTGTGTTTTAGAATAATCGTCCTGCTAGACAGATGTGATTAGCACCCAGGCGAGAAAATGATGTTGGAATTCAGCTCCTCCATTGAAATAGACGTTTGGTTACGTAAATGGAGTCGCACAGATTTTCTCCTGTAGACAAAGACGTGGGGATGATGGAAGGTTTGGTTGGCGTGGAGGACTAGAGACGCCACTAACGTCTTCTCGGAACCAGGCAGATGAAATCTGCTTCAAGAGAGCATGGCAGCCCAGCGCCTGCCTCGGGGCTTGCGTTCACACTGAGAAAGCTCCGTCTTGTCTGACTGGTGCCTGGAGGCCTGGAGAAGAGCAGCAGATGACGCAATGCCCTGGGGTGAGGAGAGCAGCTTTCCATTCCAGGAAGAGCGTGCGGCTCAAGCATGATTTGTTTACTTTGTGGACTGTTCCAGAGTCCTAGAGAGCAGAGGGGATGAGTTGGAGAGGAGAAGCCGAAGCAGAGGGAACCTCAGAGCATGGCTGGATCCTGCGGGGCTGCCTAACCTGTTATCTGCAGGGTCCCAGTCTCCACCCACCCCCACCCCACCCCCAATGGGCCGCCACACACACACACCCCAAGGCTTTTGTTTGTAACTTCCCAGAATCCTCAGATCTTTCCTTCCTCACCGTCTGTGCCCCAAGCAAGGATCCCATTGCCTCTAACAGGGGCAGCTACAATGGCTTTTTACTTGGTCTCCTCACCTCTGGCCTCCGCCTTCTGTGCCCCTAACCCATTCACCCCCAATACAACCGGCAGAATTTTCTTTTTCATTCACAAATCTGGAGCCATCACTCCACCTCTGAGTGTTTCTCAGTGGCCCCTTCATCACTGGGAAGGCACAGTCTGTCCCTGTGGTATGGCATCCAGCCATCCAAAAGCGGGTTTTCACTGGCCTGCTCCACCTCCTCTTCCGCTTCTCCCCACTCAGAGCTTCATTCGTTGGCGCATGTGCTCCTGTTTACCTACCTGCGCATCATCCCCACATCCCGCATCCTGCCCCTGACAGAGCCCGTGGCTGCAAGCATATGCTAATAACAAATAAAATAAAGTGAGTAATGGCATACTATTACACACTCATCAAAAATAAGCGAATAGGGCTGGTGAGATGGCTCAGCGTTCTAAAGACCGTGCATCGGGAAGTTTAGGCCACCGCAGGGACCACAGCTCAATCCCAGGCATCACATGCTGTGCCTCCCCCAAGGAAGGCTGAGCCGGACATAACATAAACAAATAAATGAGGTTTAAGAAAATAAACTTAAGGGGCCGGCGAGATGGTTCAGTGGTCTAAGCGCCTGCTTAGGAGGGCTCAGGCAACTGCGGGAACTGCAGTTCGATCCCCGGCACCACATGCTGCGCCAGCGCCACCACCAGGGCAGGCTGAGCCAGCCACAAAATGAATAAATGAAGAAACAAACAAACAACAAGCAAACAAATAAATAAATAAATAAAATAAAAAAAAAAAAAAAAAAAAAAAAAAAAAAAAAAAAAAAAAAAAAGAAAATAAACTTAAAAAAAAATAAGCAAATACTTACGTCTGGAAATAGCAAATGTCTGTAGGCTTGGAGCAGCTGTAAATCTCATACATAGTTGGTAGAAATGTGAACTGGTAAATCCACATTGGAAAAGAATTTAGCACTATCTGTGAAATTTGAAGAAGCACCGTGTCTAATCTCCAGCCACCTTCTCCTCATAAATGTATTTGCACCCAAAAGAAACACATATACGTACTAGGCACATGGATCTTGGCATATGTTTATAACAATCCTATTTTTAACAACCAAAACTTATACACTGCTCTGTATTTTAAGTATAAAACACATTTTAAAAAGAATTCACTCTGGGGCCAGCGAGATGGTTCAGCAGTCTATAGAGCCTGCTTATGAAAGCTTAGGCAACCGCAGCAGGGACTGTGGTTTGATCCCTGGCATCACATGCTGCACCAGCCCCCACCCCCAGGGCAGGCTGAGCCGGCCATTAAAAAAGAAAAAATTCACTCCAATACTTACTCCTCTGTGAGTTTGGCCTTTTCTCCTCTCAGCAGCTCAGGTGATCTTTTACTTCTACTATCCTTACTCTGTGCCAGATGCCATGAAGCCAACGATTTATTGCATTCAATATATCTATTTATCTTCCCCCTCAATAGCAGCTATTCTCAAAGGAAACATGGTCTTCTAATGCATACATTCATTTAGTGCCTAGCACATTACCTAGAGCACAGTCGGTGCAAACTGGTCCTACTTAGTAGATGCGTGTGTAGAGGACGCACCCCCACCTTCACGTCTTGGAATAATAAATTAGGCTCTAAATTCCAAAAGCATCTTTGCCTGGAGCTTTTTTGAAGCTGGTAGGCTATGCCCGATTGATCTCCCAGCCTCCCCTTCCCAAAGCCAGTGTAGTATTTTGTTTTCAATCCTGAGGATTGAACTCTGGGGCTTCACACTAAGTAACTTCTTTTCATTGATAATTTAGAGGCAAGATCACTGAATGACTAAATTGCCTGGGCTGGGCTCCAACGTGCAATTCCTTGCCTTGGCCTCTCAGAGTGTTGGAGTTACACGTGTTGTCTTGTTGCTGAGGAGGAAAGGTTTACTGAGCTTGCAGTTCGTGGGTCTCAGTTCATAGCGGGCTGGCGCAAGGCAGGTGGGCCTCAAGGGTGTCTTGGGGGAGAAACAGGTCGTGACAGGCAGAAGGCAGCAAGCTGCAAGCAGCAGCAGCAGCAAGCGGCAGGTGGTGGCGTCAGCAGCTCGCTTTCTATCTTTCATGCCTGCTAGCACTCACACCCAGTGTGGGGTACCCTTAATCCTCCCCAGAACTGTGCCAACCCAATCAGGGGACTGGTTGAGCCATCCCACACCTTGATCCTAGCATCACAGTCCCCAGACCCAGCCACCTCTGAAAAACCCCACCTATGACTGCCTGAGGCTTTGGGGGGACATCTAAACATCGTTCTGAACAACAGCACAGCATTTTTATACAATTGGCAGTTAGTAAATATGCAATGGCTGGGCCTAGTGGCACAGACCTCAGATTCCATACTCTAGGAGTCTGAAGCAGGAGGACAAGTTTGAGCCCAGACTGGACAACTTTGCGAGACCCTGTCCCAAAATTAAAAAAAACAAACACCAAAGAATGTAGCTCAGTGCGAATGCCCTGAATTCAATCCCCCGAACCAGAAAATAAAAATGCAATGAAGACATAGTCCCTGGCCCCCCAAAAGGGTGCATAGGTCAAGCAATACTTCTGTAACCACGCTGTCCCTGTCTTCCTGCCCTTCACTGACTCTAACAATCCTGAGGTTTGCCAGTCACTCATTCACTTAGCGGAGGCGTCCTAGGTCCAGCACTGCATTCTACTATTTAATTGGAAACTTGTAGAGGTGGCTGCCACCCTGTCCGGGTTGTGCTGTGGCCCACAAGCAGAGAGTCCCACTGCAGTATCCTCTTCCCTTAGAGCATCAGCTCCCCAAGACCTCAAGAGCCCCGGGGAGGGTTCCCACCACCGCCTGGCCTAGCCACAAGCCCAGCTGCCCAGCTTTCTCCTCACTCTGGCTCCTTCCCTACTCCAGCCAGAAGCAGACAGTTTGGCATTAATTGGTCTCTAATTGTTTCAAGTATGCTATTTTTAGCTCGTCAGTACATACTCCCTGTTTGCAAAGGGGCCTGGGATTTTTTTCTTCTTCTTCTTCTGCCACATTGCTGCTGTGTTCCTGGTACTCAGTAAAAGCTTGCTGATTGATTTTTCTGTGAGCTGTAATTATTTCCATGGCTGCCCTAGGATAGGAGCTGCGCTGGAACTCTGCTGCAGCTTCCAGCCTGCACCCCCCTCCCCCCGACTCCCAGGACCTCCCAGTCCTCGTTGTCCCATCCCAGACTGGCTGCTCTCGTCCCAGGTCTCCCTGTTCTCCTGCCCTCCCTCCAGCAGACCTTCCTTCACCTACCACGGCCCCCTCAGAGGTCCTCCGTCTTTGTCCTCCTTGTGCACAAGCACAGGTCATTCACATCAGCTGCCTCTTCACCTCCTCATCTATTTTTATATCTCCACATAACTTAATAAATATCTCTGGGACCTGCTGGGGTGAATGAAGCCTTCACCCTGATTGAATTTCAGGGCTTTCAAATTTGTTATCTCAGGGTAGACTTAGAGGAAGAGAAGCTTGCAGTGAACAAAGGGGCTTCCTTCTGGAAGGGTGAGGGAAGAATGCCTAGCAGGGACTGCTAAGCGGGTTGGGGGACACACTCTGGCTCCCAGCCCTTTCCCAGGAAAACATAAGGATACAGCTTAGAGCTCTGCTTAGAGGTGTCTCTCAGAACACTACTGAGAGTTGCCATGGTGGCTCTGCAGATAGTCTGTCGTTTCTCCTACCCCAAGAGCAGCCTGGGTCTTAGACTCTCACAGATATGGTGGCTGTAGGGATGGCTTTGTCTGACCTCATGCAAGGCAGTTTCTCAGACAGGCTCTAACTGATTCTGGTGACGGGCACCCGCAGACCCACAACGGGCAGAGGAGACGGTGGGGTAGCTCCTCTTCCAGTCAGTCCCAGCATACTTCTTTCTTTCCTGAAACAGTGATTGCAAAGCATCCAGACTAAGAGGCTGAACTCAGTTTCCAATGGATCTGGATTGGACTCACAGACACAGTGTTTCTGATAAGCCATCAGGCGGGCGAGTCAAAGTCTCTGGGCCCTGGTTTCTCCA